>PVJA010000945.1:83988-126488 GCA_004027025.1 Myocastor coypus
TTTCCTGGGGCCCGGCGGGATGGCTCAGTGGTTTAGAGCACCTGCTTGGGAGAGCTTGGGCGGCTTCAGGGACCGCAGTTCGATCCCTGGCACCACATGCTGCGCCAGCCCTGCCCTCGGGGCGGGCTGAGCCAGCCATAAAAATGAGTGAATAAACAAAGGTTCTGAAACAAGAAAAAAAATAAATAAAATTTTTTAAAAGACTAAAAAAAAATTATTAAAAAAAGTAATAAAAAATTTTTCCTGTGTTTGAAAAATTGGCTGCAATCTTTTTAGATGTCATCTATAATGGACTTTCTTTCGGGCAAATATATGCAGCAGAACGAATAGGGAATAAAGCAAAATATCTTATTTCCAGGGCAGCTACGTTCTTTTCATGTTTTGTAAGCATTTGAGTTCAATTTTAGCATGTTATGTTTGTGTGAGTTGCAGAATAAATTTAGCTTTGCAACTAAATTCAATAGATGTTTATTCGTAAGCCAGTAAATGATCTAAAATAGACAAATCTGTTTTGTAAGGAATTACCATTTAGTTATTATGTAAATCATGTAATGATTCCTAGGTAACAGATACAACTGTATGTTGCTGCCATAACAATACCTAAAAGTATTCTGCAATCTAAGTAAGACCTCCCAGGTGGACACAGCTCCCTCTGTGCTTTCAGATCCAGAAATTGGCCCTTGTTGGTGCCCTAATTGCTTTTGCTCTGCGCATAATTGCTTAGAATACCCTGTAAAGAGCATCATTTCTATGAAAGTTTTTTATATAAACTAGAGTCCCTGAAAAAATCTTCCTATAAAATCTTCTTTTGTGTGTGGATATTTGATTTTATTTAAGTTTATTGTTACAGTTTAGGTATACATAACGATCTCATTATACAGAATTTATTTGTGCATATGTCTTTATTTCTTTTTTCCCACTCCCATCCCATCCTTTCAAACACCACCATTTTCAGAAAACTGTTTTCATTTTATCCTTCTTTTCACATTTTTTCTTCCCATTCTTTTCTTTCTCCTCTCTTCCTAGTTCCCTCTTCATTTTGAATAGTTTCTTCCTGTTTCACAATATCTGTTGTACATATTGGTTCTGATTTATAATATGAGTTTCTCATACCAGAGAGATAATGTGACATTTACATATGTGTGTCTTGTTTTGATTATTCTCTCAAGTCCATCTGATTAGTTATAAATACCTGGGTTTTGTCCTTCTTCATGGCTCAGTAATACTCCTTTATATATTTTTTAGAAACCATGTCTTTTTATTCATTCATCAGCTGATGGGCATTTGGATTGCTTCCAAGATTTGACTGTTACAAGCTGCCACTATAAAAGTGGGTGCACATATATCTTGATGGTATGATGCTTTTAATTATTCTGGGCATTTAAGATACCTAGAAGGAGGCTAGATGGCTCAAATGGGATTTCTAGTCCTGATTTTTTGAGGTATCTTCACACTGATTTCCACAATGATTACGCCATTCAACATTCCCACCAACAACAGAGAACTGTTTTCTCAGAGCCCTATCAGCATTTCTTATTAGCTGTGTTCTTCATAATAGATATTCTTTCTGGAGTGAGATGGAATCTCAGTGTTGCTTAATTTGCATTTCAGAAATGACTAATGATGTTGGACATTGTCTCATATATTCATTTGCTGTTTGTACTTCAGAGAAGTGTATGCTCATCTCAGATGCCCATTTTTTGATTAGGTCTTTGAATTTGGTGGTCTGGGTTTTCTTCAGTTTTTTGTGCAATTAGAAGTCTTTTTCCCACTCTGTAGGTTGTCTTTTCACTTTGTCAGTGACTCTTTTTGCTATGAAAAACCTTTTTACTAAGATGAAGTCCTAGGCCAGAGATGTAGCTCAGGGGTGCAGCACCCACCTATCAAGAGTGAGGCCCTGAGTTCAATACCCAGTACTAAAAAAAAGAGTTGAAATCCCAGTTGTTATTTCTGTGAAATTGGGGTTCTGTTCATAAAGTCTTTGCCTACTCCTATGTCTTTAAGAGTCATGTCTTGTAGCAGATTTAGTATTTGTGTTAATATTGTCCCCTACTTGAAATTATACTATAGCACTACTGTGATGAAGACAGCATGATACTGGCAAAAAGAGCATCAACAACAACAACAAAAACAGACCTGAGGATCAATGAAAAAAATTAGAAGAGCAGAAACAATTCCAAATGCACTCAGCCACCTGATTTTTAATAGGGGTCAAACATATACACTGGAAAAAGGATAGCATCTTTAATAAATGGTGTTGGAAAAACTAGTTTTCTACACACCCAAAACTAAAATTAGGCCTGTGTCTAACACCATACACTAAACTAAAATAAAGATAGATCGCAGGTCTAAGTATTAGAACTGTCTCAGTTACTCTTCCCTTGTTGGGACGAATACCCACCACTCAAAATTAAGGAAGGAAAGGTTTATTTAGCTCATAGTTACTGGTGGGTTCAGTCCATATTCAGCTGGCTCCAAGGCAGACTGGCATATAGCAGAGGGCAGCAGTTTGCAGTGGTAGCGAAGAGCAAGAGCGGAAGGAGGAGTAGCAGCAACAATGGCAACAGAGAGGAAGTCTCTCTTATGTTGCATTCAGGCTCTCTGTCCCAGGCCAGGTATAGCACTCACACCCATAATCCCAGCACTGGATCATGAATTAATCACAAATTCTAGAAGCCCACCCCATGACTGCATGAGGCTTTGGGGGAACAACTAGACACAAACCATAGCAAGAACCTCAAGGTTTCTCGAATGTTTCCAGCTGCTGAAATACTCATCTGCTTTTCTATTCTAAAGTTAACTTGAGGTCCCGGCAGGATGGTTCAGTGCTCTAAAGCGCCAGCTTAGGAAAGCTTAGGTGACTGCAGGGACCGCCGTTTGATCCCCGGCACCACATGCTGTGCCAGCCCTGCCGTCAGGGCAGGCTGAGCCGGCCATAAAAATAAATAAATAAACAAAAGTTCTGAAACAAGAAAAAATAAAATAAAATAAAATAAAAATAAAAAAATTCTTTAAAAAAAAAAAGTTAACTTGAACCCAGGTTCATGATCACTGAGGTGCTTATTAAAATGTCATAGATAGAGGGACTGGTTGAGGTTTGAAAATGTTTTATGCCAATTTTGAGGAAGGTTGAATTTTCCCTGCTACACAGGAGATTTCACCGTATACTAAATAAAGTTAACTAACATCAGCTTTATTAGTAGTAATAATTGGCATGTGTTTCTGGCACTATTCTGAGTGTCTTACATTTTTATTGTAGCTAATCTTCAGATCATCATGCGTAACAGTAGAGGGACTAGTATTATCCCTGCTTTCCAAAAGAGCAACTTGTGGGCTGCCAAGGTCAAGCAGCATTAGGAAGGTTGCACAGCATACAGAAAGGCTCTGTGTCATAAATAGTTGCAACTAAGATGTATTTGAATAACACAAAGCAACTATCCTCCTCTTACAGATAAGGCTATGTTATGGGCAAATTTTAACTCAGTTGTTGAGAAAATTAAAAAGTTGGAATGTCACTGTGTTTTCATCCTTAGCTCTTCTGTCCACTTTCAAAATTTAGTTGAATGCAGACTCATAATTTATCAGTAAAAGTACAGCATATGGAATAAAGCAAAGAGGAGGTATTTAAGAAGGAAAATAGTAGAATGTCATTAATGTGTTCAGGGACTGCTTCATGTAATGTCCTTACAGAGAAAAAGCAAAGTGTTTTTCTTTTTTTTTTTTTTTAATCAGGTAAACTACTGAAGTGTGTCAGATACTATTATTGCTTGTTTTCTCAGGGGACCTTTTCTAGAAGAAACATACCAGAAGTATTGGACTTACCCCATCACTGGGCTTCCAGTATCAGTCAGGAGCCATCACTTTTTACCTAATTATCACAGATCAACAGGATATTGAATATAGACAAGGGGAAGGAAGACGGGGACAAAATAAGAGAACAAGCTATATTCTGACTTAAGCTGCAGATGTTCAGGAAACTTGTTCCTGATAGCAGTAATGGGTGTGGTGATTGTAGCTCCAAGATTACTAAATCTTAAGTGTGAATACTCTTTAAACTGTGGCAAGCATATTCTCCGACTAGCAATTCAAAATTACTTATTTTTAACAAATATATTGAGTACCCCCCTTTTGGGATGCTACCTGAATGCCCATTTGGCCAGTCTTTGGAGAGTGTCCTTTGCTAATCAAGAACTCCCTGTAGCTGACAGATAGACCACATCATTCATCTTTGTATTGCTAGTGTTTAACAAAGTTAGAATGGAATGCCCTTGGAAAAACGGTTACGTATTCGGAAATTATTTATAAGATGTGGGAAGATCAACTGTATTCATGTCTTCAGTTGCCTAATAACAGCTTTGCTGAGATATTCACATACCATAATATTTACCCCTTTAAGGTGCACAGTTCCCTGCTTTCTACTATGTCATCTCAGTTTTGATTTTAGGACTTTTTTTATCACTCCAGAATGAAATTACTTGTTTCTTAGTAGTGTTGCACATACACATACCCACATCATAAGCTCATGACAGCCACTGATATATTTTATTTATATTTACCCATTCTGAATATCTCACATAAATGTAAGCATGTAATAATATGTTGTCATTTGTATCCAGCTTCTTTAATTGAAAATAATGTTTTCAGGTTTCCTCTGTTTGTAACATGTATCAGTGTTCTTACTGCTAAATATGATTGCATTGTACAACAAGATTACATTTTGTTAATGTTGTGGGGTTTTTCTTTGTTTGTTTTGATTTTGAGGCAGGGTCTTACTTTGTAGTTCGAGTTGGCCTTACTGTGTAGCCCCGAGTGGCCTGGAACTCAAGGTGATCTTCCTGTCTCAGCCATCTAAGTGCTAGAATGACAGGTGTGTGACCACCACATCCAGCAGTTAATGGGTTTATCAGTTTATAAAAATGTGGGTTGTTTCTACTTTTTAGCTATTAAAATTTGCTGCTTATGAGCATGTGTGTCTAAGTTTTGTGTAGACATGTTTTCATTTCCCTGAGGTTTGTATCTAGAAGTGAAATTGTTGAATCACATTATAAATATGTGTTTAGCATCTTTTAAAAAACTGCTACACTTTTCTATAGTGGCCATCCCATTTCAGAATCGCACCAGGTGTGAGTGTTCTAGCTTCTCCTCATCCTAACCAACACTTGTATTTGAATTCTTTGTATTTTTTTTTTTAATTGTGTCAATCCCAGTGGGTAAGGGTTGGTCTTTCTCACTGTGATTTTGATTTTCAATTACTGTTATCTTTCAATTACTCACTTTCAGCAGTTCCTTAAACACACTTCCCAGTCAGGGTCTTACCAGATGCATGGCCTGCGCTTTTCATCCCTTACATGGCATTTTTTCACTTTCTTGATGGTGTCCTTTGAAACAAAATTCAGGGATATATTTCATTTATTTTTAAGTTTTTTAAGAGAGAGTTTCACTACATAGTTTAGATTGGCCTTGAATTCATTATGTAGCCCAGACTGGCCTCAAACTTACAGAAATCCTCCTTCGCCGTCCCTAGTCCTGGGATTGCAGGAATGTGCCATCACCCCAGCTTGTAATAATTAATGTAAATATTCACGGTATATTTTCATTGTACTTCCTGTTGAACATATTCCCGGCAGTTTGAACCACTGATGGTACCCGTTCCATCAGGTGACTTCTACCACTGGTGCTGGGATTATAGGCATGCCCTACCACACCTGGCACCCTGATTAGATTTTTACGTCTGATGTGATATGCCTGCCCACTTCCATTCTGTGTTTTGTGGCTCTCCAGTTGTCCCAGAACCTCTTACTAAAAACACTTTTTTCCCTGTGAATGCTCTTGCCACTCTTTAATTTTTAATAAGCAAATATATTTACATATTTTCACATCAATTAGATCATAGATAATAAATTTTCATGAGGTGCCTGATAGGACTGCAGAAATGATGTAGAGTAAACCAGCATGGCCTTTTAAAGATTGAAAGGTCCTTAGCCAGGTGTGGTGGTGCATGCCTGTAATCCCAGCACTTGGGAGGCTGAGGCAGGAGGATCCATGTGAGTTCGAGACCAGCCTGTGCTACAAAAGTGAGCTCAAGGCCAGCCTGAACTGCATAGTGAGACCCTGTCTTAAAAAGACAAAAAAAAAAAAGTCCTTGTCCACATGATAAGGAGTTAGGATATTAGTTTATAGTTTAATTAGGAAAATGAACTGAAAAGAATAAGAAATTTATGGGAATAAAAATCTTTTTTTTTTTTTTTTTAAGTAGGGTGGTCAGCAGTCAGGTATAGCAGTTCAAGAAAGAGGGGTTGATAAACCTAAACTCAGATGATAATAATGAAGGTACAGGCAGTGTTTAGAAAGTTTCTTTGAGACTTGATATATTCACTGTGATGGAAGTAAAGAAAGACAGACTATCTTCTTTTTTTTTTGGTCCCAACAGTTGTGAAAAGGGCAGTGGTACTTTTTATTTTTTTAACATATTAGGTTGGTACAGGGTCTCCCCACACAGTTCATACTCATAGTGATCATCCTGTTTTTCATCCTCCCTCCCCACAGCTGACATTACAGGAGTGCCCCACTATGCCTGGACTCTGGCGGGCTCAGTATACGCAAGGGATGGGCCGAGCACAGCATGTGGAATCCTGTTCCCTGCACTTGCACAAGCTTGCCTAAGCAGGCACTTTAGTCTGCTATCTTGCCAGCCCGGAATGGCAGTGGTGCTTTTTAACTAGACTAAGTAGTTCTGCAGTAGAGAGAAGTTTTGGAAGTGAAATTTCAGATTTGAGCATAACTATGAAGTAGAGCAGTGGACATAGGTCTTGTGCTCAGTAGAGAAGTCACACTATGAAGTCTTTTATCAAAGGTGGCAAGTTGGGAAGAGTATAGCTAATCACCAGAGCCACTGACCCAGGAGGCCTAGCGAAGAATATTTCAGGAAAAGGAGGGAGTGGCAAGCTGTCATAAGCTTCTAAGAGTTAAGATGAGCATAAGATTAGCCTCTGCATTTGGTAAGGTAGTGGCTTTCTGTTATTTTGATGAAGCTGTTTTATTAAATGCTAGAGACAAAAATCCTAGAAGAAAGGGATTGAAGGTGGAACCAAAGCAAGTCAAGCCAAGACTGCAGACATTTGCCATTCCTTCAAGATAGTATGCCATGGCTAAAGAGCAGAGAAACTGGAGGGGAATTGTGAATGGATGTTGAAATGTATTGATCTGCTGCCATGGATTTGGTAATTACTGGAGTCCTCAAAAAAGTAAGAAGAGACATAACCCTGAGTTCTCATAGAGGGACTGGCCTTAACAGAGGGGATTTCTTATCCTTCCTAATTTAAGGCAGTTGGAAATTATGGGTAAATGCAAAGATTCAGATTTACTTATAGGGAGATGAAAGAGTACTTATCGAATTGTTTTCAGGTGTAATTGGTACCAGGTTCTTGACCTACAGTGACCTCAGAATGCCTACATATGAGCTTGAAATCTACAAATGTCTTTGCTTTTAGTTGAAGCATATCAGAAATGGTATTGCTTACAGTCTGTTTCCATTAGGCTTTGTGTGTTTTCTTAAAATGTAATCTACTTTTCCACATTCACAAACTTATTCATTAAGGCCTGTTATACTTTACAGATGAGTTCATTGTGCTCTAATGAATTTTGCCTATTCCTTTCTAGCATTAGGTTATCAATCGCTTCAAAGGAGTTTTTCTCTTTAAAGTTTACCTTGTGTTGCTTCTGCTCCTAATCCTCATGTAGCTGTCTTTCCACCGCTATCTCTGTAAGCTTCTTGATGTGAGAACTTCATTTTCTTTTAATTACCATTTAGCCTACATATAAATGCAGCAAGTATAAGAATTCTATAAAATGTAATATTTAATCTATCTTAGAACACATTGTTTATTTGCTGAAAACATTTTTTAACATTTAAAAATAACTGACAAAAAAAAACCTTCTAAATCTCTTTAGATAATTTTTGTCATGAAAAGAACAAAATTAAGTTGAGATTTGAGTACAATAGTAGTTTTTAGTTAGTTGGAAAAGTTCTTTAATAATTTTAAATACAGTTATTTCTTGCCAGCACCCCAAAGCTGGATAAGAGAAAGTTAAGTTTTTTTTTTCCCTAAAAGAATGTGGAAGGTTGGCTTAACTGTAGTTGTAGTCCATGTTATAGGAATCTGTGTGGAGCATGAGGAACAGTCTAGGGTGAGCCCAGCTCTGGCCTGGGCCACTAGGTAGAGTTGTAATTCCTTTTTATAGTGGGGAGGGGTTAGGTTAGTTCTGAACTTAGCGATCAGAAAAACAGGTTTATATTTAAGAAAAAAACACAACATAAAGTAATGAAAGCAGCTGTTCCTACCCAGGGTAATCATGTGACATGGTATAAGGGAAGGGGGGCATGGTGAAGTTAGCAGATGACACTTATGAAAACTGACTCAGTATGGCAGAATAACCCAAAGAAATATCAAAAAGAGGAGGGAAGGGGACAGTATGAGAGGCCTAGATGAACCGGCTGCATTTGTTCCTTTGCCATCCAGGACAACAGTCACTGCAGATTTCACGTTACAGTAGAGACAGGTTTCATTTTACCAGGTTGAAGAGTAAAAGGTTGAGGTATATGAATAGCAGTTGTGTGCTATTCTGCAAGAAATTTACTTTTAAATAATAAAGTTATTGAAATAGAATTTTCATTTGCTGTTTATTTTTGTGCTAAAGTAGAAGCCTGTAGCAAAACATCCAGTAGATAATTTGAAAGTAGCAGTTAAAAGTGCTGTATGGACATCCTCACAGGAACTAGTGGAGATATTAACCTTGAACAGAAGTACTTCTTTCTCTGATAACAAAAAATGAAGAGAGAAGGGTAGTTGTAAGAGTTGTATTTAGCTTTCATAGGTTTGGAGGAGAGGAGTTCAGAGTTCAAAACCAAATTTTCCTGTGACGTAGGACAGTATACATAGCAAAGGGAGGCAAAGAATTGAAAAAACCTAAGATGTCCTGAGATAAATTACCATATATTGAAGGTACACTTCTGAGAAATTGGTTAGAACCTAACTATATGTTAATTTTAAGCTACACACAGAAGAATAGTATCTGTACTCTTTGAACTACTAGAGCCTGGTAGCTATCAGGGGCTCAGAAAATCGTGTGTGTGTGTGTGTGTGTGTGTGTGTGTGTGTGTGTGTGTGTGTGTGTGTGTTTAGGGAAGGCTCTATAGGGTGTTCAGGTTCTCACTACTGGATTGTACTCATAGTGATCCACCTGTTTACAGCCTCACAAGAGCTGGGATTACAGGCACATGCCACCACGCCCAGTCTCATTTGCTGTCTCAGCACACTCCTGTGGTGGGGCTGGCACATCAGGCCTGTGCATCGAACCCCAAGCCCCTTTGCTTGTTTGCAGGTGCTTTAATCTGCTAAGGTATTTGGCTGGCCCTTATATGCATTTTCATATTTTATACTATTCTTTTTTTTTATTTCCCAGTACCAGGGATTGAACTCAGGACCTTGTACTTACCATGAAGTACTTATTTCACTGAGCTATCTCCCCAGCCATAGAAAATCTTGATTAAATATTATTAAACAAAACTTCATAATGACTGCTTCAAGTTTGACTTCTGGCTTTCCTTAAGGAAGGGAGCTACGTGGTGAGATTTCCTGGCACCATACCACTCGCTGAAACGCTTGTCTTCGGCAATTCCTTCCTAACCCCCGACTTTCCTTGGCTTTTAAAAGAAAACATCGGAAGGCCTACAGATCACCTTTAAATTTTTCCTTATGACACCATTACCTGGGCCGCGGATATAGCTTAGCTGCACCAGTGCCTGCCTGGCAAGCACAAGGTCGTAAATATGATACCAGATACCAAAAGGGAAAAAAAAAAAAAAATATATATATATATATATATATATATATATATCACTCATTCACATTTTAGATTTTACAGTCCTCAAAATCATAGCAGTGCAAGGTACTCTCAGAATTTATGTAATGAGAATGTGAAAGACACTTGACTTAGATAATTTCAATCTCACCTTAATTCAAACTTTCTGTTTAAAAAAACAAAAAAAACTGTTTAATTTGTTCTTCAATCCTGGTATTTTTCTAATATATTATGTGATTTGTAAGAAAACACTGCTTGAGTATTTTTAGGTTATTTTTGCCACCGAAACTGTCTTCAAATTAAAATAGTATGTGTGGTATTGTTTAAATTTAGTAGAATTAATTGCCAGGATCTGGAGAAAGATATCAATTTGTAAAGTTTTAGAAATAGTAGCAGCACAAGCATCTTTTCAATTATAATTGAAAATCAAAAGTAACCTTAAAATTAGATTTTCAGGTATGTATATGTATGTATATATGGAAATGAGTGTTTTATTTCTCCCAGAGGTTTTGAATTTTAACTAAAAGAGAATCTAGTTGTTAGCAAGTTTAGTTTTTGCATTAAATTTTGTGTTTGGGGCAGTGAAGTTTCTAACATGAAAATTAAGGCACTCCTAGAAAGTTGGTATTTGCATATTTTGCATAAAGCTGCTCATACCCTAAAAGAGCAGGCAAAACAGTTTTGTGATTAACTTGCCAGAAGTTCTAGGTAGGTTTCTTTTTCTTTTTAAGAATTCCATTCATGTTTTATGCTTTAGCTTTCTCCAATATGGAGGAATTAAACTGACTTGGACAGACTGTGGTTTTTGCATGAAGCAAGCCTAAAGTGTGTTGTGAAAAAGTGTAGATTGGCATAGGGGAGAGTGTCTTAGCCAACCTTTCTGTTGTTGTAAAATTATTAAGCAATTCTTTTCCACAGCATATATTTCAAAAATAGACATTGCTTCACTCTTAAATATGGCCATTATTATTTTTATTTTTCTAAATGAAGTGATAAGTATATGTAAGATAACTTTGAAAATGTTTGAAGTGCTAATTCAAAATCAATACTAGTAATGATAATGGACAGTTACCTCAGCCTTGGAAATTGAGTTATCTGTGCTATTAAATTCCTACTAATCATTTCATGGACATTTGAATAATATCCAAAAAAAATTTTCAAAAAACACAGAATTGTAAAAATGCTTAAGAAGAACATGTAATTGTAATTTTTTTCAAACAATATCTTATTTAATTAGACTTGCAAGTCTAGCCTTGCTGGTATTTTTTGTGTCTTAGCACATGTACATTGCTGAAAAGAAAGACTTCAGGAAGCACAGCATGAAGGAACACTGTCCAGAGCCATATATGAGATGCAGGTGTAGATTCATATGGCCAGCATCTACCTGCTTCTTTACACCAGATTTTATAGTACATTGTCTGACACAGAGGGAAAAAATTGCTCAGACTACAGATGTGAAACTAGTAACTTTTTTAGAAAAGTGAATTACTTAAATGATAAATATGACCTTTATATTTAGTACTTGCATTTAAAAGCACAGAAGTCTGATTTACATCATCATAATCATCATACATTGTCCATAATTATCTTCTAGATATGTTAATAATAATAATTGCCGGGCGTGGTGGCGCACGCCTGTAATCCCAGCACTTGGGAGGCTGAGGCAGGAGGATCAGTGTGAGTTCGAGACCAGCCTGGGCTACAAAAGTGAGCTCAAGGCCAGCCTGAACTGCATAGTGAGACCCTGTCTCAAAAATACTAAAATAAAATAAAATAATAATAATAATAACAATAATAATAATAGTGTAATACTTATATAACACTGTATGGAACTCATTGGGTTACCGTTGCCTACATAATCTATTTAATTCTATTTAATAACTTCTCTCCCTCTATCTGGCCTTCTCTCTTCTCTCTCCCTTACCTCCCTTAACTCTTCCTACTTCTGTTCCACTCCCTTTCTCTCTCCCTTCCCCACTTCCTTCCTTCCCTATTCTCACCCCTCTGTGCTGGGAATCAAAGCCAGTAGGCAAGGCCACTAACACTGAATCATACCCATAGCCCTGTCTAATCTGTTTCTTAAGGTATTATTTAGTGCTTGAAAGTGAAATTGTAACTAGCACTTGATAATGCTAGTTCATCTTTATTTGCATATTCTTTGTATAGCGTAGAAACTGCTTTTACTATCTTCATTGAAAGATGGCTAGTGAATCTTAAAGGCATTGATTTCAGTGGTACAGAAGCTCTATATTAATACAATCAACATTAATTTTGTTCAGCATTTAATAATGGATCCTGAGAAGTTTTTAAGCTGGATGACATCTTAGCACTAATGTGATACATAACCACTTCTAACACTTTTAAAATTATTTTGTATGATACCACAACAGCTCATATACTCTACAGTGGTTCTCAACCTTTCTAATGCTGTGACCCTGCAATACAGTTCCTCATGTTGCGGTAACCCCAAACCAAAAAATAATTTTGGTGACTACTTCAAAACTGTAAATTTGCTACAGTTATGATTCGGAATGGCTTTAGGCGACCCCTGTGTTTTGATCGTTCGACCCCCACGGGGGTCGCGACCCACAGGTTGAGAGTGGCTGCTCTAGAACTATGTACTTATGTGATCTTAAATGATCTACTTAATCTTTTCTACTGAATCTGCTAAAAACTCCTTTCTCCCAAAGAAAAAAGGTAGTGTAAGATGCACTGCTTACTACTGCTGTTGAAAGAAAGGAGCACACCCAGACATGTAAGCGATTAATCAGAGAAGGATGTGTAACCCCAGTCCAAGCACTGCTCTGCACAAAGCACTAATAAGGAGTTTTTCAATGCAGTGGAAGTTCTTGGTAGAGTTTTAATTACTAAAGCCATTATTTTATTTTATTTTATTTTTCTTGTTTCAGAACTATTATTTGTTTATTTATCCATTTCCATGGCCAGCTCAGCCTGCCCTGAGGGCAGGGCTGGCGCAGCTTGTGGCGCCGGGGATCGAACCATGGTCCCTGCAGCCACCCAAGCCCTCCCAAGCAGACGCCTTAGACCACTGAGCCATCCTGCAGGACCCCAGTGGAGTTTTAAAAAGGAAAAAGACTATTTCCTTTTTTTTTTTTTTAAGACAAGATCTTACTGTGTAGTTCAGGCTGACCTTGAACTAACTATGTAGCCCAGGCTGACCTTAAACTCTCAGATGTTCCTCCTAAACCCCTACCTCCTGAGTACTGGAATTACAGCTATGTGCCACCACACCTGGTGGGAAAGGAACTATTTTCATGTACTAATTTATGTGCCATAGATTATCATTTTGTTTCATTAATGCACAGGCTACATGTGTACAGTGAATTTCAAAAATAATCACATTTTGTGATTTTTAAAATTAAGAATGAATGTTTTATTAATAATGAACAGAGTAGATTTCTCCTGAAATTAACTTTTAACTTTCAAGGACTTAATTATAAAATTTCAGGGCCCGGCAGGATGGCCCAGTGGTCTAAAGCGCCTGCTTAGGGAAGCTTGGGCGGCTTCAGGGACTGCGGTTCGATCCCCGGCACCACATACTGTGCCAGCCCTGCCCTAAGGGTGGGCTGAGCCGGCCATGAAAATGAGTGAGTAAACAAACAAGGGTTCTGAAATAAGAAAAAAATAATAATAAATAAAATAATAATAATAATAAAATTTCAAAGTTTTAGTACGGTATTTTTGAGTAGCTATGTTTAAAATGTATTTGTTATGCATTACATTGTTGTGAAGCCATCATACTCAGGCAATCATAGTGTGTTGTAAACCATTACATTTACTTGCACAAATTTACTGGAGGTTTGTTTTGTTTTTGCTTTATGTATTTAGTACAGCATCTGCAGAGTCTCACTATACAGACCACACTTGTAGTGATCCTCCTGTTTTCAGCCTCCCAAGTGCTGAGGTTACAGACATAGGACACCATGCCCAGTCTTATTCACCTTCTCAGCAAGTTCCAGGAGCAGTGCCAGCACAGCAGGCTAAGGATCAAACACTCAGCCTAAGCAGGCACTTTAATTTACTGAGCTATCTAGCTGGCCCAATCATGCTGTTTTTAAAGTTTTACAATAACATTTTTAACACAGTGGAAACTATTTCACATAGCAAGTTAGTATAGGTCACCATGATTTATATAAACAGAGGTACAGGTGTTTTCTATATAGTATCTAAAAATGAAGTACCTGCCTATTCACTAAAATTCCAGAGAACTGTGGATGTGAAGCATCTTAATTCTTCCTTAATTAAAAGCAGTTTTATGTTTAAATTTTTTGCAGAATTTAGGACCACTCTGTTTTAAATTATTGTCCACTCCATGATAAACAAACTATAGGGGCCAAGGAGATAGCTCCATGGCACAAGTGCCTGCCTGGCAAGTGCAAGGTCATGAGTTCGAACCCTAGTCCTGCAAAAAAAAAAAAAAAAAAGATAAACTGTAAAAGACTAATTTACTGCCATATTCTTTAGCTGTCATTACCACTGTATTCCTTCTTTGATTGGAAAAAAAAAAAAAAAACTCTATCTTGTACTGTAAAACATAGCTGTATACATCATGATTCCTTTTGGCCTGTCACATGCCCTGGTTTAAACAGTAAGCAAACATTCTTCATCCAGATTTTGCATCAGTAGCCCAGGAAATTACACTGCACTTTCTGATTTGCCTTTTCTATTGCAGGTCAACAAAAATCTCAGGCTTACTTCATCAGCGCCATCCTCTTCTCAGCACTGGAGGTTACGACAGTCAAGCATGCTAGCCTCTGATGAGATGCTGTACCGGTTTGGTTTCACTCAGCCTGGTGAGCCCCTTTCTTGGTCTAACTGTTCTCTTAAATGTTCAGCTACTTCTTTTTCTAATGAATGTATTTACCTCTGCACAGGAATAAAAATTCATAGCATTCTAATTGCCAGCTTTTAAGTTTTCAAAAATAATCACAGTGAGTTCATGTGATTATTTGATTATAATTATATAATTATTCAAAAATAATCATAATGAATTCAGTCATCTCATTTTTTCCTTGAAATCACAAAAATGTAAACAGTAAACTTAGATTTGGTCACTTTATCAGTGGATACTAAATCTGTGTGCGCTCTCTCTCTCTCTCTCTCTCTATCTCTCTCTCTCTCTCTCTCTCTCTATATATATATATATATATATATATATATATTTTTTTTTTTTTTTTTTTTTCCAGGATCAGGATTTGAACTCATGACTTTGAACTTGCCAGACAGGCACTTGTGCCGTGGAGCTATCTCCCCAGCCCCTTATACTCTATATTAAACAGATAACTTACAAGACAAAAAAAAAAAAAAAATGTGTTTTAGACATGAATAATGTTAAATCTGCTTCCCAGTTGGATGAGAAAATCATAATGTACAGATAATCCTATTTGTGTTTTTAAAAATGCCAAAATTAAATGCACTTTGGGTGCAGCCTTCAGTAATGAATAGCACATCTCTTCAATGTTGGCAAATTAATAAAATGTATGGAAAAGCCAGTTACAAAATTGTGAATCAGTTGAATTTTACTATCCAGTTGCAAATGTTAGGAGGCTGGTTTTAAATTAATTTGAATAAGGTTTTCAAAGGCCATCAAAGAAAAAGTAAATGAGAAATGTGTATTGCTGCAGTGCAAGATAATGTTTTATGTAATGGTTATGTGTTTTGATAGTATTTTTCCTATTATTGAATCCTTTAAGAAAGGTGAAATGGATAAATTTAAACTAGTATCTTTGATATTATAATAAGAAATTGGAGTCAGAAGGCTGAAGAGATATAGCTCAGTCACCTAAGTACCTGCCCGACAAGCACAAGGTCCTGAATTCAATCCCTGGTACCACAGAAAGAAAGAAAGAAAGAAAGAGAGAGAGAGAGAGAGAGAGAGGAAGAGAGAAAAGAAACAGGATGACTCTTCTAACTTGTGAGGTACTTGGAATTTACACATGCATACTATTGAAATTATTATTGAATTCAATAAGAAAATGTTTGCATTCAGAACTCTGCAATAGTCCTGGCTGTTTCATTTATTATGTCTGTGAACCTTCAGTTCTTTTCTTTGAAGACTAGAAATGATGTTTGTAAACATTATACACTGTTGAAGTTCAAATTACATAATGCATTAAGCATAAATATGTTAATAAGTTTACATTGTAGGCATGGTGAATATGTATAGGCTGGGCTTGAAAATATTTTGACTATAATATTAGATCACTATAGCAAATAATTATCTCAAACCTTAGAAATTTCTATTGTTTTACGTTCCAGATATTTACTAAAGGTTAAAGCAGTAGTGCTCATCATTTGTGTTTACACTAGAGGGTGGTCTGTGCACCACCCATTTAGACCCCTACTCTCTGCACCTTAGGTAGATACTTGGTTAGCTTTAGGCTTTGTACTTTGAATGCCTAGGGCAGAGGGAAGTTCTCTCCTCACTCAATTCCTACTGTCTGCTGAGGTCCACATTTTCTTGGGAAGATTTTCATTCTGAATTTCTGGATTAAAAGGATAGAAAATAAATGTCTAATTGGGTCAATGTATTTTTTTATAAAATAGATTGAGTGTCTTTTTATTTTATTTTTTATTTTATTTTTATGGCCAGCTCAGCCTGTCCTGGGGGTGGGCTGGTACAACATGTGGTGCCAGGGATTGTACCTCGGTCTCTGCGGTTGCCTAAATTTTTGTAAGCAGGCACTTTAGACCACTGAACCATGTTGGTGGGCCTAGAGTGTCTTATATTCACCTGCCAGAAGGTACAGATGATAAGGACAGAGTACCTTCATTTTTTGTGAATGGAAAGAGCAGACAGAAAAACTAATGAAATGGAAAGGGAGATTGCCAGTGAAACAATGAGAATAGCGAAGACTAAAGAGCTGGGTATGATAGCGGCACACCTGGAAGACATCACAGACACCCACAGGCGCAGTTTCATCCCCTTCAGCTACCATGATCATAGATGGCCACCCACATCTGTACCGTCTGGGGCGTCTCATACATGCCAACATGGCTTCACCTCATTTTGTTTGGGCTACTAGTATTCCCAGCTGCATTTTAAGGCATGTCCTTCATAGAAAGTTTATGGAGGTGTCACTATGTAGAAATTTTAAAAAATTAGAAAATAAGGTTGAATGTAAAATGACAGATAATCTATTTTATTCATTGAAAAACTAGTCTTCGTAGAAGTCCTATACTAAAAAGCAGATGACTAGTGTCTAGACCTACCCCATACCTACAGCACTAGAGAATCTTAAAATTTCCTTCAGGATTCATTTTTCTCATCCCTACAGCTGAATAAGAACTCTGAATTTGATTCCTGTCTTTAAAATTCTGTGATTTTATTCAATGTCAAAATCAGTTCTAAGGGGCCAGTGAGATAACTCAGTGGGATAAAGCACCTGCTTAGGCACCCCCAGGGCAGACCAAGCCAACAAAAACATAAATAAACAAACAAACAAACAAACAAATAAGTAAGTAAAGAAAGAAAATCTTAAAAAAAAAAAAAAAAAAGACCACAAAAAAAGTAGTGCACAAAATCAGCTTTAAAAGTGCATGCAGACGCAGGACTGGGGCATGAGGGAGGGTGCATGGGGCGTGTCAGCCCCACCCCTATGGGTGTGCTGAGCTGGGAATGAGACTGGGCATGGTGACACCCACGTGTAATCCCAGCACTTGGGTGGCTGAAAACAGGAGGATTGCTATGAGTTCAATCTATGTAATGAGACCCTGTAAACCCTGTACCAAATACATTAAGAAAAATAAAAGGTGGAGAATAAAAGTTGAGGAGCTGCAGAGTTAGCTCAATAGACTAAGAGGACCAGAGTCTGATCTCTGGTAGCATGTGCCATGCTGGCCCCATGCACCTAGCTGGTGACCACCCAATCTGGGTGTAGTGGTGCATGCCTGTAATTCCAGGGCTGGAAAAGCTGAGACAAGAGGATCACTGCTAGTCTGAGCTACAGAGTGAGACACTGTATCAAATAAATAAATAAATAAATGTCAGGTATGGTGGCAAACACCTGTGATCTTAGCATTTGAGAGGCTAAGGAAGGAGGATTACTACAAGTTTGAGGCCAACCTGGTCTATATAGTTAGCTCAAGGGCAGCCTAAACTATGCAGCAAGACCCTGTCTTTAAAAAAAAAAAGAAGTGGGTTAAAAGTATTCTTTTTTTTTTTTTTTTTTTTTTTTTTTTTTTTTTTTTTTTTTTTTTTTTTTTTTTTTGGAATTTTTGTATTTTTATTTTATTTTTTTCTTGTTTCAGAACTTTTGTTTGTTTATTTATTTTTATGGCCGGCTCAGCCTGCCCTGAGGGCAGGGCTGGTGCAGCATGTGGTGCTGGGGATCAAACCTCGGTCCCTGTAGCCACCCAAGCATTCCTAAGCAGGTGCTTTAGATCACTGAGCCATCCTGCCAGGCCACATATAATAAGTATTCTTGATCATGCAAATCTATTAGTCTGAAATATAAGACTGCAAAAGCAATAGTGTAGAATGTTCAAATATAAAAATCTTACTGAAAGCCTATCTGAAATACTAAAGTCTTAAGTGTTTATACAGTATAAAGAAAAGCTGTTCACACAGAGTCAGTGTGGTTCACCTGCACTCATGCTTGAAAATTCTGAGTGTGGAGCAGGGAGATGCATGTGTCAAAAAGCCAGATTCTGAATTGAGTCTGTATTCTGCTGGAACTCGTATTGACCTTATTTTGTTCAGGAAAGGTCTTGGTCAGTGGTGTCAAGCCTTTCAGAGATGAGAGCTCAAATTTCAACCCAAAGCCCATTTACTTATTGCAACACGGCAGCTAAGCCTGCACACTGAGCTGCCCCCGGCGGATGAGGGGCAGCGTGGCTCTCACCTGCGCTCTCTGAGGCACGCATGGTAGGGCCCGCCCGCACTGCTGTGGGTCACCTGAACTGCCAGAACATAAACATCCTTTTTCCTTGTTGGTTCATGTTTCTCAGAGTTTCTGCTGTGCTGCGTGTTGATCTTAAAACCACAAGTAACTACTTTAAGGCCCTCCCTGAGGATATAGAGGAAGGGCTGTCTGCCTTCCAGAAGCTTATGGACGGTTAGGGACACGATGAATGTGTGGCAAACTAAGTGAGTGTGATAAATCCTGAAATCAGAGTAGGAAGACAGAACAAAAATAATAACAGAATAGAATAGCTAAGAAAGTGAGAGCTCTGATTCCCTGCCCCCAACTCTATCTACCTCAGTTTCCCTTACCATGTTCCAAGTCTGTGATCCCAGCACTCCCATTCTTTCTAAAAAAAAAAAAAAAAAAGCCATACTTTTAAAAAGTGGACACATGGGGCCCGGCGGGATGGCTGAGTGGTCTAAAGCGCCTGCTTGGGAAAGCTTGGGCAGCTTCAGGAACCGTGGTTCAATCCCCGGCACCACATGCTGCACCAGCCCTGCCCTTGGGGCGGGCTGCGCTGGCCATAAAAATGAGTGAATAAACAAATAAAGGTTCTGAAACAAGAAAAAAATAAATAAAATAAAAAATTATTTTAAAAAAGTGGACACATGTATCTCCCTTTTTATTTGCTAGTGAAAATGATGATAGTGTTTCAGGAGTTTTGTTTCACCTCCTTGTTAGTACACATGGTAGCACAAGATAAAGAGTTTCTTTTTTATACATGCACATAATATACTTTGAACAGTTTTCCCCAGTACCAAGCCCCTGTTGCTCCCCTGGATTTCTCTCTTTCCCTTTATGTCTCCCCTTTTTACTCACCCAGGCCATGGTCAGGCCTTCAGCCTGAATTCTTCACTGCAGTGATTCCTGTACCTACTTTAATTAGCTTGAATGAAATCTTCCTTTCCATGCTTTTAACAAGTTTCATTGAATAACTTTTGTCTATAACAACATCTAGAAGAGAATCTGACATGCCTGAGGAGTGACCTGGGGTAACTGGAATGATGGAATGGTTTGGGGAAAACTGAGTCTCCAAGAGTAGACTGAGGCAAGCCTGGCCATACTGAAGAATTCATATTTTAATCTCTATGTACGATAATTACCCAGGACATTGATATGGAAGGGACATGATTAAATAGGTTTTCTGAAAAACACTGTAGCCAGATGTAGTGACCCACACATGTAATCCCCACACTTGGGAAGCTGAGAAGGGAGATTCCTGTGAGTTTGAGGCCAGCATGGGCTACATAATGAGTTTAAGCCCCCGAGCTACATAGTGAGACCCTGTTCCAAAAAAGCAAAGCAAAGCAGATGAGTTGAAGAAGACAAAGGCTGTTTACAGCTCTTATGAATGCTTCTTTCTAGGGACTGTTGAGTAACCTGTTACTATGAATTCTTAACAATAAAATAATCAGTTAATCTTGTTAAGCTGAAAAGTATATCATTCCTGAGTAATTTTTCATAAGAAATAAAATTGAAGGGCCAAGTAGCTCAGAGGATTAAAGCGCCTGCAAGCAGGTGCAGGGGCCAGGGGTTCTATCCCTGGGCCTACCATGCTGCCCCCACCCCTGGGATGGACTGAGATGGCAATTGAGACTTGGCATGGTGGCGCATGCCTGTAATCCCAGCTCTTGGGAGGCTGTAAACAGGTGAATCACTACAAGTCCAATCTAGTAATGAAACTCTGACACCCTGTAGTGCATTCCCTAAAATACAAAAAATAAAAATAAAATTGAAGTTTAACATTTTGGGTTAAATTATGTGTCATAGCCCACATAAATGCTTAGTGTCTTGCGAACATTGTCGCAACACTGTTTTCCATACCTTTTTAATATGATGAAACTATGTAATAGCACTCGATTCTTACATAAACATTTATAGACTATTTTTACATGTATTCATTTGATCCTCCTAAATCTCTAAAAAGACAGTAAACATGAAAATCATAGTGAAATGTTCTCAACTTTTACTACTTTTATTATTCACTCAATCCATGTGTGATGAAACAAGAGCCAGCGGGAGGACTTGCTGTGAGTCCTGTAGTTGACAGCAGTCATGCCAGCTCAGTACATCCTCCTTGCTGTCGGAAACCACCTTACCCTGGAGGTGGGACTGCCAGCACTCTGCTTGTGGCTTTGTCCTTTCTGTGTCACAGTTAGTCCCTCTGGCCGTAGGTATGTTCTTTCTTTTTTTATTGTTCTACTAGTTTTAGTGATCTGTGATACGTTATAAAGTAATAACTTGAACAAATACTATTTGGAAAAAATGCTGTTTTTTTTAAAACTGATGTTTAAAAACATCTTAATTTCTGAGAAGTAATAAACTTAGGTTTCTTTCTGATCTTTAGATATAATTCTGTTTGGCAGTTATTAGATTGTTTTAAGAGTTGCTTTCGGTCCGATTGAAGTGCTTAGTCTAATAAAACCTATCAGTTCTCTGAAGAGAAATTTGATGCTGTGGTACTTTGTCTAAATACAGATCCCATTCAACCATCTTAAGAGTTCTTACCGTAGAACTAAATTTTCTGTTTGGTACTAGGAGTGGTAGCACAGGTCCTCTTGTGGCTGAAGCACGATTGCTTAAACCTAGGAGTTCAAGGCCAGTTTGGTCAACATTGTGAGACTTTCAGTGAAATCTTATTTTAAAAAAATATGAAGAATATTTAGTAATAAAATCAGTAACTTTTATAACTGGATGGGTTAGAAACATTGGCAGAAATGCTCACTGGGTGTGGGATATTTGTATCATTTAGTATGTTTATATTTGAAGAACAATGTATTTCATTTTATGTATTTTAGTATATACTTTCATAGCATTGCTCTAAGTTAAATTTAATTCAGATTAAATAGATGAATCAAGAGAAATGAATCATTCTGAGTTTATTCATGTAATCTTCACATCATCTCTTTTAATTATAAACTTGGAGTTTGGATTACATCTAAGTTGGAAACATGATAGCTCTTGTATTTCAAAGGAAAAATACATTTTGGCAAAAATTAGAAATTAGAGGGGTTCTCAATAAACACAGCTGATGATAAAAGGGAGTTTCCATTTTAAGGAAGCTTCAAAGAACTTTCACATCCCATTAGTGCTGGCAGAGATTTCTGTTAGTATCGGTCAATGAATTCTAAGTAATTAATTAAAACGAGTATTTTGCTGCATTCTGATGTTGTACTTTCAGAATTCCAAGATACCAGTTCAGTGCTGAGATTTAATTTATTATTATAACCCACCTACCTATGAATTTTCTATTAACAGATATGTCCTTAACTATACTTTTTTGGAATTAAAAAGAATTTTAAAATGTTTTTATTGCACATTGTTTAAAAGCAAGAGTTTTTCAAAACAGTTGCTTTTCTGAATTTAGCCTGTGTGCTGTGGCAGAAAGGTGTTGAGCCCACTTGGCTTGGCTCAGACAGCTAAGCTTGTGTGTCCTCCCAGCTGTGTGCTCCAGTAGGTGACTTTCTGTCTCTTGATAAATGTCTATAGTCTCTATTTCACAGAATTTTCAGGGTCATGAAACATATTTTAATACTTTGAAACCTATAAACCAATGCAAGAATAAGCATGAGGTCACAAAGGATGTGCTTTCCATTCCAGTTTGAAATCTTACAAATTGCACTGTGGCCAAGCCATGGGAGAAACTTATTTTTAAGACACAGTCTAATAAAATGTGTGTTGAGACTTGTAGGAAAACAACCTATCAGAGGGCAAATAACAGATATTAAAGTTGTAAAAGTTTGCTAAAAAGACATTAAGATGAGGGAATTTTATTTTATTTATTTAATTTTTTTTAGATGAGCGAATTATAAAAGGAAATTTTTCAAAGAAGCATCTCAATCTTGAATAATCCCCGAGAACATATGTAGCTTTTTAAACTTTTGATTCCCACATGAGTACTAACCTTAATTCATCTTTGGAATGTAATGACATCAAGATGTTAAAATAATTAAAATCACAATAACAAGCCTACATCTGCATGAATATGATAATCCTTTGTTCCAAAGGTGAAACAACGAAAACTGCAGAGAACCCCATTCATTAGCCTCTGTTTCTCTTGAGATTTGACTCTCTCTCAATAAGCATCAGAAAACCTGCATTACTTCATAAAATTCTATTTTGCGTCTTGTAGCTGTTTCCTCAAGAAAATACTGTTTTGTAGTAGATAATATCAAAATGGGTTTTTATCAAATATTTTTTAATACATTTATCAGTAGCAACAGTGGTATATAGAGGAATGAATTTTTTTTTATTTTTATTTATTTATTTTTTTATTTTTTTTATTTTTTGCTTGTTTCAGAACTTTTTGTTTGTATATTTACTTATTTTTCTGGCCGGCTCAGCCTGCCCCGAGGGCAGGGCTGGCGCAGCATGTGGTGCCAGGGATCGAACCGCGGTCCCTGCAGCCGCCTAAGCTTTCCTCAGCAGGCGCTTTAGACCACTGAGCCATCCTGCCGGGCCCCTAGAGGAATGAATTTTGTATTAGGAGTTAACACAATATTTCTAGCTCTCCCTTTATTGTTCTTAAAGTCACTTAATTATTCAAAAATTCCTTAGACTAAACCAAGCAATATGTTGGTTCTAGCTGTTCACAGTTAAAACTACAAACTCGGGGGCTGGGGAGATAGCTCAGGGGCACAAGTACCAGCCTGCCAAGTACAAGGTCCTGAGTTTGATCCCTGGTTCCGTAAAAATAATAAAATAAAATAAAATAAATCAAACTTGGGGGCTGGGAAGATAGCTCAGTAGAATGAACACTTGCCTAGCAAGTGCAAGGGCCTGAGTTCAATCCTCAGTTCCACAAAAAAAAAAAAAAATTACAAACTTGGGGGCCAGAGATACAGCTTAGTAGAATGAACTCCTGCCTGGCAAACACAAGGTCCTGAATTCAATCCCTGATACAACAACAACAAACAAATAAATAAATAAATAAATAAATAAATAAATAAATAAATAAATAAATAAATGCAAACTTGACCTTCAAGACTCAAAAGTTTTTTTCAGAGAAATAGACAAATATGAAGACTGTTACAGTACAGTGTGCAATGCCTAAGTCAAACTTAAGGATCTTAGGTATGTTAAGAACATATATAACATGTAGTGATTCTGAATGAGTTTAAGAAGGCTAACCTCCATTAAAAAGAGCATCTGAGGCTGAGGGGTAGGAACCACATGTGAAATTCTTCTTATATAATTTATTTATCTATTATAAGGTATATATGTAATTTGAGTTATGGTTGGATTATTTCCTTTGTAAAAAGATAATTATAGGTCTCATAAGCTAATAAGCAATATGAAATCACTTTTTAAATGATTAAGCAACCAAATATATGTTGTTACTGCTGTCTTTAATTTCTCTATGTTGTTGCCTCTGTAATTATTGCTTAATTTTTAAAAAATTGTGATAAAAATGAAGACAGGATAAAAATGTGTCTTGTCAGCTGGCCAAACTTCCCTAGTTGTCTTAATTCAGTTATCCATCTAGTCTACCAAAGACAAAGATTGCTTACAAAGGTAATGATATCATTGCAACCCCTTTTTCTAACTGCTGGTCAACACAAAAGACTCAGGGATGGGACTAATTCATATTTGCCTTTTTTCTGGTCACTGGGCAAAAGATCTTTATCATCTTTTTTTTCTTTAACAAATGACTATAGTATTTTAGCCCTTTCACAAAAACTGGACTTTACTTATTATATTTTTGTTATTGTCATATTAGAAACTCTGAAATTGATGATTGATCAGTATCATTTTATTTTTTGTTTGTTTGTTTTTTTGTTTTTTTTATTCATTTTAATGAGAAAAAAGATAAAACAGCAATGAAACAGTTTTAGAACAAGTTAGGATGGTTACAATAATTGATACCATGCATATTGTTATCTTCATAGTAGTTATTCAGAAGACAAGATGCAGACCTGATATCTTGTCTAAACAATATTAGTACAAACTATTATTCTCAATGAACTAAGACAAGGTAGCTGTATATCTATCCTAACTCTCGTTGTGTGTATACATATATTTTTTTTTCCTTTTTAAAGTTTCTAATACTAGGAGAAAATATCGTGCCATATCTTATAAGTAGATTGTAAGTCAGAGATACAGTATGAATCATAAAACAAAAAGTATACTTAAACAATACTCAGAAAATTAATTAAATACTAATTAAAATTAAAGTAAATATTTCACAACAATCCCCCAAAATTCAAATCAAATCATGAGTCCAGCTTAGAAGCCAAAATGTTGTGTATCATATGTACGAATCTGTAATCAATGCAAATACTCACATAGCATTTGCATAGTTTAAATTATATACAAAAGTATCAACTAAAAAAAATTTTCCATGGTAATAAAGAATTACTAAGAATAAAACATAGCATAAATACTAGAATGGCAAATACATGACCAAACACAGAAGACTCAGGGATGAGACAAATTCATATTTGCATTTTTTCTGGTCACTGGGCAAAAGATCTTAATCATTTCTTTTTTTTTTTTTTTTTTTTCTTTAACAAATGACTGTAGTATTTTAACCCTCTCACAAAAACTGTGAAACAGTTTGGGGATAGGATATTGCACAAAGTTCTAGTATGTTGTCAACACAGATAGTGTCCATGATGCTTACTGGTGGCCAGGTGTCACTTGTGAGACTGAGCTGCTGCTACTTCCTTGATATCCACCTATTGACCCAGACAGAATCCATAGGGTGCAGGAGAAGTCCATTTGTAGAATATACTGATGGACATATTCTGCTGCTGTATACAAAACAATAGTTGAAAGACTGCTTTTGTATACCTCTTTTTCTCCTATGTTTATTTGCCTTACTTCATAGGTTCTTTCCATTCTCTTTCATGGAGTTGTGGGGTTTTGTTTTGTTTTGTTTTTTGGGGTTTTTTTCTGCAAAGCTTTATCCCAGAAGGGCTCAGTCCTTCTTGGCAGCTGCCTTCCTCATGGCGGCCAGCACATTGCTCAGCTACTCATGCTTCCTCTTGGGATGGATGTGTGTCCCTACCCTTTTCTTGATGAACTTGAGTGCACGTTTGTCCTTGAAGACCTTGAGCAGCTCCATGGCATGCACAGATCATAGGGGGCGAAGCCACACACCTTCTGGATCATGTCCTGCACAAACTTGGTGTGTTTGGTGAGGTGTCTGCTGAGGCAGCTGTGCCTTAGTTTGCCCACATTCTTAGTAACTTGTGGCCATTGTTGAGGCCAATGGCCATGAGATAGCAGAGGGCCATGGCTATCATTCTTCAGTGGTTGCTGTAGTTATGGTCATTTTGATCCCTGTCTGGAATATCTTTTAGTAAGATGTGCAGCGTTGGCTTTGTCATCATGAAATTCTTTAGTTGTTCTTTGTCCTGGAAGTATTTCACTTCTCCACTGAACTTGAAAGAGAATTTTGCAGGTATAGCAGTCTGGGCTGGAATTTGTTTTCATGAAAGACTTGAAGTATTTTGCTTCATGCTCTTCTTGACTTGATGGTTTGTAAAGAAAAATCTGCCATTATTCTAATGGTTTTCCTTTAAATGTAATCTGTTTCTTTTCTCTAGCAGCTTTTAGTACATGGCTTCTGTGCTGAATTTCTGGGATCTTGATTATTATGTGTCTGGGTACGATTTTAATTGAGTTTATGGATTTTAATTGAGTTTATGTTATTTGGAGTTCTATGTACTTTAGTTACTGAATGTCAAATTGTTTCCCCATATTTGGGAAGTTTTCTGCTATTACTTCTGCCCATACACTTTTTATATCATTTGTACAGACTCCTTTCTCATTGATGCCTGTTAGTCTTATGTTGTTCATCTTTGTATCATCTTTCAGATGTTGAATTATTTTTTCTTGCATCCTGGTTGTTATTAAGAGATCTTTTGTTACCTCTTCACTAGCTGCAATGGTGTCTTTAAGGTCTGAAAGTCCATTTTCACTTTCATTGAAATGGTTTTGCCAGCTTGTGATTGAGGTTTTAAGTTCCTGTGTAACACTTTGAATGTGCTTCATACATTCTATTACTTTCCTATATTGCTCTTTCAAGGATTCCATCATTTTTCTATTCTCCTCTATTTTTTTTTAAATCAGTGTCTTCTTTAGAAGCACTTAGTACTTCTTTTATTATGGATATTATTTCTTTTTTTACTTCAAAAATTATTTCTGATCTGATTTTCTCCATGCCTTTCTGTAGTTCATTACTTCAGATGCTATTATTTCAGAGATTTCAGGTGCATGATTTATAATTTCTTCTATGGTATTGTGTCCTGTATTTGTTCCTGGTGGACTGGGGGCCTAAGAGCACATTTTTTTTCCTTCTCTTTGTCATTTTATGTGGCTCTGCCTTCTGACCTTTGTTGTAGAGCTTTGTTAGAGTTCTTACCTTAGCACCAGGTCCGGATCTACCAAGCTCCAAGTTGTCCAGGTAGGTGTGGCTTGGGTCTGGCTGCTGAGCTCTACTTCTTCCTATTGCAGCCCTTGGAGGCAAACCTGCTGTACCACTCTGCCAAGATGGTCTCATGGATCAGCTGGCTAGGTCTTGTCTCTAGTCTCTCTGCCAGGAGTTCTGTGGCAGTTTTTCACATTGAGTGTGCCAGGCCTGATTGCTGGGTCGAGCGAATTTTCAGTGAGCCCAGCCTAGGGTGGTGTACATCACATACTGGGCTGGATTGCTGGGTTGGGTTGATTTTCAGTCGCCATTTTAATATCTAGTACATTATTATGTAAAGTAATTCTCCAGTGGTCTGTGTTAATCTGCTAAGTATCCCCCACTATCATAAGATCCCCAATGTTTTTGAATAATGTTACATAAATTAGGCATTTCTAAACACATTGTTCATTGAAAATATGTTCATTTTCTAATTTTAAAATACTTTTTGTAACTATAGTTAATGTTTCTTTTTTTTTTTTTTTTTTTTTGGTGGGACCAGGGTTCGAACTCACGACCTTGCACTTGCCCAGCAGGCACTTGTGCCTCGGAGCTATCTCCCCAGCCCCTTTAGTTAATGTTTCTTTATGAACAAAGAATAATTCTACTATTCTCATGAAATACGAAGTTTATCATAATAGCTTATAAGGGGAAAAATATGACTTTGAACTTTTCTTCTCACATAAATAGGCATCTTCAAACGCGCTTGAATCAGCCTGCTATTTCCTTGCCATTTATTTTGGAAGAAGATGTTTCAGATAATGTTCATATCGCACACATAGTTCAAGCTTTATGGTTTTCAACTTTTTCCCCACTTGGAAACCTACTTTACATTTCTCTTTTTTCAGCCACATTTATGCTGATGTGTTTCTTTTGTTTAAAAATCTTATAAATTTAATGCTGGGCTTGATGAAACACACCTTAATCCCAGCACTTGGGAAGGCTGAGGCAGAAGGATTGCTCTGAGTTCAAGTGCAGCCTGGGCTACATTTTGAGTTTAAGACCAACTCAGACTATGTAGTACAACTCTGTCTCAAAAGGACAAAGGAAAAAATCTTTTAAATTTACTTGTCATAGTATACTGTAGCATTTACCCAGCACTATATTAACAATTAATGAAAAATTTTAAAACAAACAACTGAAAATCATAAATTATAGGAAAATTTTTAAATGAGAGCTTACTTAGTGAATATGAAAATCACACATTTTAATCCTAACATATCCAAGGTATGAGGTAAACCATTGAATTTGCATTTTGTAGACATTCTAATGTTTATGTTCCCTAAATCTTTCTAGTTGGTATCTTACTAATTTGTGTTGTTTTTTCAATTTAAGTTTTTTTTTTTTAAGAATTTTATATTTTTTTCTTGTTTCAGAACTTTTGTTTGTTTATTTATTTATTTTTATGGCCAGCTCAGCCTGCCCTGAGGGCAGGACTGGCGCAGCATGTGGTGCCGGGGATCAAACTGCAGTCCCCGTAGCCGCCTAAGTGTTCTAAACAGGCGCTTTAGACCACTGAGCCATCCTGCTGGGCCTCAATTTAAGTTTATTGGTACAATTTAGGTAAACGTTATGACCACATTCATTATAGGGAATTTATATCTCTATACAATATATCTTGTTTCCTCTTATTGTTCCCATTGTGTCTTCTTAAACTCCTTACCCCTCCCCATTCACAAAACTCAATTTTATTTTTATCCTCCTTTTATATGTTAAATATTTATAGAAGTTATTTGCCTATAACATGTTTTTCAAAGGTTTTTAGGCAAAACTGAACAGATCTTTTCCAATATACTTGACTTTGAAATACAAAATCTAAGCTCAGAAAAGATATCCAACCTCAAACTTATGTTCCAAGATACATGTGCTCAGCACTTTTTGTTCTGTATGTGAAATATGCGACTGCCGTGAGTGAACTTGAGTTTCCCTGGAAAGAAACCACTGTCTTACTTTTCTGTCCCATTTCTATAAATAGCTTTACCATTCCTTCAGGTATAAACTTTGGAGTCATCTCGAATTTTTCCATTTTCTAACTAGTTTATTTCAATTTTTTACGCTAAGTCTCTCTCTCTGTCTCTCTCTGTCTCTGTCTCTCTCTGTTTCTCTCTCTCTGTCTCTCTCTGTCTCTCTGTCTCTCTCCGTCTCTCTCTGTCTCTCTCTCTGTCTCTGTCTCTCTCTCTGTCTCTGTCTCTCTCTCTGTCTCTGTCTCTCTGTCTCTGTCTCTGTCTCTCTGTCTCTGTCTCTCGCTCTGTCTCTGTCTGTCTATCTCTCTCTCTCTCTCTCTCTCTCTCTCTCTCTCTGTTGTACCGAGGTTCAAACTCATGACCTTGCACTTGCCAAGCAGGCACTTGTGCCACGGAGCTATCTCCCCAGCCCCGCGGTAAATCTCTCTTATTTACCAGTTGTCCTTTTCTGTCTCCATGGTCTCTTTCATGTCTTCTTTGTTACTATTTTTGTACTGTCAATTTTATAGTTGTCATTACACCTTCTAAGTCTTTCAAAGATCTTTATATCTTCTGATTCTTTCTCATAATTGCCAGAGAATAAGAGGACAGCATATCTACTCCAGAAGGCTGCATTCTTTCCAGAAAGCTTGCCCAATGTTATTTTTAGAAGGAATTCCAGGGCTGGGGAGATAGCTCAGCAGCGTAAGCATCTACTTGGCAAGCACAAGGTCCTGAATTCGACCTCTGGTACAAAAAAAAACAAAAAAAAACAAAAAAAAACTGAAAGGAATTCCACAGAATTTTTTTTTTTTTTTTTTTTTTTTCACTTTTGACCTGTGGTCAGTATGGGGCAACCTCCATTTACTCTGAGGTTTATAGCCTGTGGCTTCAGTGTTTTATGTAATGACCTTCTGGATATCATTTTATTAGCCCGCTATCAAATATGTTCACTGTATAGTCACAGCTTTAGTAGTCAGGTAGCTTACATTTTTACTGTAGTGCAGTGCCCTCTCATAAGGTTTCCAGAAAGATGTTTCAAGTCCCTTCTCATCTTCTATAAACTTATTGAAATCTCTAATCTGTTCCTTTCAAGCTCAGCAGTGACCTTCATGCTGATAAGTCCAGTGGCCAGTTCTTCACCCTTATCTTACTTGACCTGTCAGCAGCAATTTGGCCACAGGGGATAGGGGAGGGGAAGTGGTGTGGATTGAACCCAAGGGCTGTCAGACTAAATATACCCTTGGCTTTTTATTAACTTTCTTTTTTAATTTAAACACAATGTCTGATGAAGTTACAAGTGTCCAGGCAATTCAACTTGCAGTCATTTTGCTTTAACCTCCTAGAGTGTCAGGATTACAGGGGTGTACCACCATACTGTACACCCAGTTTAGCCTCTTCTGAATGCAGCTTCTGGAGCATCACACTTCCTTGGTTTCCTCCTATTGTATTACTCATTCTTCATTTTCTTTTGCAGATTCTTCCTCTCTTCTTCCATTCTTTGTAGATTGTTCCACCATAATTTGACTTTTATTCCTATGCTCATATCCTTAGTATACCAAGACTTTAAATAGAATTTTTATACTAGTGATTTTGAAATGTTTATCATCAATGTGGGCTTCTTTTCTGAACCCTAAGTTTGGACAGTCCTGCATAGATGATACCCCTATCCACTTGTGACTACCAAGTACATGAAACGTGGCTAGTGTCACTTAGGACCAAATTTTAATTGAGTATATTTTATGGTTAATAGTAAACTTTATAAAGTACATTAATAATCCATTAAAACGGATTTAATGATTTTAAATTTTAAAACTGCGTGTATTCAGTAGATACTATATGAGAATACAGATCAACAAATTCTACGTTTTATATATCTTCATTATTTGACTCCAGATAAATCAAGTGTTACAACGTAAAGAACCAATCACCACTTTTTTTTTTAACTGAATACGAAATGTTTTTAATATGTTTGTTGAAGCTTTTATGGTATTTCATCATCATGACTTTGAAGATGTTATTAAAAGCAGTATTGATTGACTTTACTAGAGGGTCTAGAAACCTTGTATTCTTTTATTTAAATCATTTCTTGAGAGTCTCGGTACTTGGGTAAGAAATCAGACACCTGAATTTAAATCCATATGCTGTTACTTTTGCTGTGACCTAGAACAAGTCATTTTATCTTAATGACTTGTCATTTGAAAGTAGACTAAGATTGTGTTTACTATAAACAAAAAATTTTAAATACCAAAATGTGTTTGGCAGCAGAGGTTACAAAAGTTTGTATATTCAAAACTACCTTAATCATTGAACCTTTTTATTTTAAATTGACCTAATTTCTCACTAAATTGCACAAAGCTAAACGCACTATGTTCTTAGAATTAAACTACATCACTGTTGTATGTCAAAAATCCATATTCCTGTTATACATATGTGTTATTTCAAATATAGCTTTTAGGAAATACTTCTTTAAAATTTCCTTTGCAAAGATGGTTTTTATTATACATTTATGAAATAGACCTTTAAGATTTCAACTACTTTATCAAAACTTTTCTATCATAGTGACTATTTTATGATTTACTACTGTCTCTCCAAGTAAGGGAATTTGTCAGTAATTGGTTTACTCACAGGTGAGAACTACAGGAAGAATTATAGTAATTTCAAGTACAGAAGGAGAGGTGAGAGGATTTGTTATAAAATGATTGATTTATTTTGACCAGGCATGACTTCATGATTTGTTTTTATATTTTAAGATTTGTACTTTAAGACTGTATTTGATAAAGTTTACTATTGATCATAAAATGTACTTAATAATTTTTGGATAATGTTTCAGTTTTTAGTCTAATTATGCATGTAAGTGAAATTATTGTAAAGTATATTTCAAAGTACATAAATTTTAATGTGCGTTTTTGTCTAACTTTTCTTCTTGATAATAAACTGCATAGTTTTGAAGAAAATATGCTGTAACTTTTAAGTCATTTGATTGCTAGATATAATTTTTAGTTTTTAAATATAAATTGTGAATGTATCTATATATACATTATATTAACCACCTTTTGGATTTTTAAAATTATCTCGATTCATGTTTAAAATAAAAAGATCAACTCTTATTTTATATTAATCATGTATATTTGTTCCCTCCATTTATATACCATGAGCCTGTTGCATATTTTACATCAGTATGATTTTAGCCATTATGATTTTTCAAAAGTGGTTTCTTAAAATAATAATTACTTTTTGCTCTCAGGGAGATAGCTCAATGGAATAAGTCCTTGCCTGGCAAACATAAGATCCTGAATTAAATCCCTGGTACCACCAAAAAGTAAAAATAAAATAATAATAATAATAATAATAATAATAATAATAATAATAATAATTTTTAGGGCAGCGGTATAGCTTAGCAGATTTAGCGCTTGCTTAGAGAAGCGCAGGGGCCAGGGTTCGGTTCCTGGCCCAACCTGCTGCACTGGCCCCGCTGTAGAGCATGCTGAGCCTGATAGAGTCTGGGCATGGTGGCGCACGTCTGTAATCCCAGCACTTGGGAGGTACAAACAGGAGGATCACTATGAGTAAGTAGTAAGACCCTAAAAAAAATAATAATAATAATAATTTTTATTTACTGATTTTCCTTAACATGGGTTCTGTTCAGTGCCAAAAAGTCAGCTCTTCATGATTTCTTCTGTGACCAGGGGAAAATATGAATTACCATGAGTATTATAAAAATAGTAATTTTTGAGTCCTTTGTAAATTCCTGTGTCTCAAAGTAACTAGTTTTAAGCCTAGTTTTAAGCATTTTTGTTGGATCTGCTAAGAGATCTGGAAATTCAGACCTTGGAAATTCAGAGAAAAAGGACTACTTAAGTGAAGTTGCCATTAACTCTTACTCTGGTTATAGTTTGCTGAGACCATTCTCAGAATAGCCCTAGGGTTTCCCTGAGCAAAGTGAAGGCCATACTTTTGCATGTTGTGGTTTAGTTTGGTCTGGATATTGAGCAGTTTATGATATCACTGAATTTACCGGTAATGTTTTCTGGAAATGAATATTCCATTACTTATTGAAAATAGCCAACTAACTGTAGAAATTCATTTTAAAAAATAGACCTTCTGGTAATGATAGACACCTTGACATAATATTGTTCTATATTTTCCAAAATTTTACCTCACATTTTCAGGAAGCATTTTCCTTGCATAAAAAGTGAATGAAATGTAAAAAGTCATTCTTTGTGTTGTTCTTAGTCAGCAACTTGCCTTCTAGTCTGAGAGACAAGTTGATGAGAAATATGGAAACTGACAAATGACTAAATGGAGTGACTGGTCATTTAAAAAAAAATGTCAGAGGTTTTTGTATTACAAATAGTTAAGTAAAAAGTGGAACGTTGCTCTCATTTCTTTTACTTTTTTCTCAATGTTCTTTTCTGAAAAATACCTATAATTCCATAAAGAATAAAACTTGAGAATGATTTTAACTAATTTCTATCTTTTATTTTAGCAAAACTAGAAGTGCTATATTTTAGAAATACTCTAAGGAAGTCTGTTATTCAGTTTAAAAAATAAAAACTTTCATATATTTTTAAAAATTAATTCATACATTTCAACATTCATGGAAAACCTACCCTGTCACAGGAACATGCCCAAGTGCTGGGCAGACTGGGGAGAAGGGGTTTGAAGTCTTGCTTGCAGAGCACCCCAGTGTGTGGGGGACATGAGTTCAGTGGGGGATGTGCATGAGCCCTGTGAGGCACAGAGGGGGAAGATGCTTGTTTAAATGTGCTGCCTGTACAGCATGCACTTAGCTCACAGTCTGTCAAGTGAGGAATAGTACTGCCCATTTGAAATGCTAATTTAAAACTAGGAATCTGGATTTTGCTGTTCACGTTTTATAATACTGATGTGCCAGTCATACAGTGACCATAATGCTGTGCTGCTTTCTTCAAATTTGCCTCCCAGAGATATACAGAGATGACTACTGTGCAAATAAATAACTGGATAGTTATTAAACACTGTAGTTTCTGTCATATTAAGGAGCAGGTATAGGTATATGACTTCATTTATATGTTTGTGATGTGCACTTGCTGCTCCCTGGAAAGGAATCAAATCCTTCTCATGGCTGTCACATTTGAGAAAAGCAGAATTCGAGCAGTTTTTTGTTGTTTTTGTTTGCTTGTTTGTTTTGTTTTTTCCAACTCAGAATCAATAAACTTGTTTTAGGGGCCAGTGAATAGGAGTAGGGGTTATCCCCTTATTTCCCTCTCTTTTTTAAAACATGGTGGTATCATTGTGAAATTTATTGCTTATTGCCATTTCAGTCGTTTTAATATACATTTTAAAGTGAAGATTTTTTAATTGAAAATAAAATATACTCATTTTTAAAATAATTATACATGAACAGCATAGCAGATAGGCAAATTAATAAACTCAATAGTCACTCAAGTCATAGAGAAAAAAGTAATAACAATGACATATTTTTAAAAGCGGACTTCTGTTTGTTTTAGGTTATCAGAAACTTCTTTTAAATCCTGATACTCAAATTTTTCCCCTGGAATTTAAATTATAATTTTAAAAAATGAAATAAAAAAATAAATTATAATTTTAATGACTAGGCTTGAAAAAAATGGGTTCTCACCTTCCCACATTCTCAATGCCTCACCACTGTAAGGTACTTTCATCACAGATCCTTTCTTGAATTAATTTTGTTCTTTTAAAAACATTTTTGCTTTTGGGTCTGGAGAGACAGCTCAGAGGAATAAACACTGACCTGGCAAGTACAAGAACCTGAGTTCAATCCTCAGCTCCACGTGCCAGGCATGCCATCAGGGCCGCAGATCCCCCAAATCCCCTGGGCATGACACCTCAGCCCTGGATGCAGTTAAATAAATAAAACAATTTAGAAATTTTTTTTTGCTTTTTTCACTATAAAGGATGTTAATTCCTACAAATTTAGGCTCTGTGAGTCCAAAATTATTCATATATTCAGTAAATACCCACGTGGTATTTACTTTGTCCCATGCACTAAATACTATGGATGTTTCAGTGAACAAAATCCTTGTACACAAGCTGCAAGCAAGTGCAGGAACCAATGTTCAATCCCTAGTCCCACATGCCACACCGGCCACACTCTCAGAGTGTGCAGAGTCAGCAGCCAGTCCAAGCATGGGGGTGTATTCCTGTAATCCCAGCACTCAGGAAGCTGAAAACAGGAGGATCACTACAAGTCCGAGCTGCGTAGTGAGACCCTGTACCAAAAATACATAAAATGAAAAAAAAAATCCTTGTATAGCTATTATAGCTAGTCCTTTGATAGGTTAATGTCTTTGCTTACTTTCTGGTAGAAAATGAGTTTAAGAAAAAAAAATAGAGTAAGAGACAAGGAGAGCATGTTATTCTGCTTCCTTTCACTGTGATAAAACGCCTGAGATAATCACTTATAAGGAACAAAATTTTCTTTTGGCTCATGGATTCAGAGGGTTCATTTCCATGGTTTTATTTGGCCTTGTTGATTGGGGCCCGTGGCAAGATAGCACATCATGGCAGGGAGCTCTTGGTAGGGCAAAAGATGCTCACCTTATGGTTACCAGGAATTAAAAGAGAAAAAGCAGGTTCAGGGCCCCAGCGTCATCTTCAAGAGTTCTAACCCTATGCCCTGTGAACTAACATCCACTGGGCCCCACATCCAAATACTATTTTCAAGGGACAATAGCGATCTAGACCAGAAGTAAAAGGGATAGAGTCATCTGAAGAGAGGGTTTTGGTAACTGTTTAAGTAAAGTAGTAAAGGAAAGTTTCACAAAGAAGCTGACAGTTGAATAGAATTGTACGGAAAAGAGAAAAAACTGTCTGGGAGCATAGTGCCCCCAAGCAAGATCCAAGACAAGGAAGTACTCAGTGTGCATGTTTGCAGCAAAGGTCAGTAGAGCTAGAGTGGAGGGAAGAAGAGGGGAGCAGAAGACAGTAAGACAAGAGGGACTGAAGGCCAGATTGTACAGAACCTTGTAGAAATGAACCTGGGAGAAACTCAGTCCCATCCTCAGTGCCAGCAGTGTTCACTGAAGGCATATTTTGAAAAGCAACAGTGTGTAGGATTGTATCACCTGAAAATTTGCTACAAGAGAAATGAGCGGCATACTAGAGAATGCATATCATGTAGTGACAAATTGTGTATGGATAAGGAAGATGGGACCTCCTGGAGAAGGCAGTATTTAAACTAATGAGTATAAGATTCACAGTGAAAAGAGGCATTCCAGGCAGGCATACACATTAAAAGATGATTTCAATTGTTGAGGATAGAGAGGAGCAGAAGAAAGTAGAAATGCTAGATCATTAACATGGAAATTTGGAATGTGAATAGTAAGGAATGAAGAAGTAGAATGTGAGGGTTACTGACTCTTCTTCACATTTAGGTGAATGAGAGGATGACAGCCTATAAATGAAAACAGGGAAATATAGGAATACTGGAACAAAGAAAAAGGAAATATAGGGGCCCGGCAGGATGTCAGTGGTCTAAAGCGCCTGCTTAGGAAAGCTTGGGCGGCTGCAGGGACCGCAGTTCCATCCCTGGCACCACATGCTGTGCCAGCCCTGCCCTCAGGGCAGGCTGAGCCAGCCATAAAAATAAACAAACAAACAAAAGTTCTGAAACAAGAAAAAAAAAATAAAAATAAAAATAAAAAATTTCTTTAAAAAAAGAAAAAGGAAATATAGGTGTACTGGGGCAAAGATACTTAGTTGTATTTTAGATATAGTGAGTACAAGATGCTGGAAAGATTTCTGAAACAAGCTATGTAATAGGTTACTCATTTATTTCATTCCATTTTATTGACAGTACTACTTTGAGTCAAGCTGTGTGCTAGGAACTGTGCTGATATATAAAGATATAGCCCTGGAGTATATATGCAGATTTAAGAGTCATTCACACATGGGACATTTGAATACATAGGAATTAATGAGAAGCTAGAAGAGGTTATTGAATGTAAAGAACGGAGGGTGCTGGGAAACAGCTCAGTTGAATAAGTGCTTGTTTGGCAAGCATGAGGTCCTAAGTTTGTTCCCTGGTAGCACCAAAAAAAGAAAAAAAGAACCTAAGAAACCAAAACTGTTAGGTATAACAATGAGATGGAAAACTTGGATATTGTCTGTCCAAAAAAGACAGTAAGAAAAAAGTTAATGAAACGAAAATACAGCAGGCTTCTACTGGTATATATAATTGTTTTTAATTCCTCACTATAATGATAAATCTGAATAAAAATAAAATATTTAATTTAGGATGGTATGTTTTTCTGTCCTGCTGGTACGTTTGATTTTTCAAGGTAATGAAACACTTTTTAAACTAATTAATATTAGTTTATTAAAGATAGATCCTTGCCAGATGTAATTGCATATGTCTGTAATCTCCACACTTTGGAAAACTAAAAATGAAGAATAAAAATAGAGAGGCCAACGTGTACTACATGCCGAGACACTGTCTCAAGAAAAAATGCAGATACTAAATTATATTTACATGGTGGAAGGCATAGATTTGAATTTCATTGTTCTTGCTAGTATAATAAATATGTGGCAGATTTTTTAGAAACATATTTGATGTGTCCTCAGATTGGGTGTCTAAAGCATGTCATACAGGATAGGATTTGAATAGATTTTTATCTTCCATTGGAGTTTACTGATGAAATTTAGCAAATAGTTGAAATTGTATGTAGCTTTTGGTGATTTTTAAATAGAAATGAGCATAGTAGATACATCAAAGAGGTTCTAACTTTACTTATTTAATCGGTTAGTGAATTTAATTTTTTACTAATAGTTGAGAGTAAATATTAGAGAGCATAAGGAGACTAGCCTAGGCCTAGAGACTTTGCCAGAAAGTGTGAGTAGACAACTCACGAGGTCACATACCTAGTAATTGGTGAAGCTAGTCTTCCAACACATATGTTGTCTCCAAAATCAGGGCAGACTAGAAAATGCTCCTGTGAACACTCTGTTCCATAATAGCCCACTGAGTAGTTTAAGAATCACTTGATATTCCTTACATAAACTATCATAGTGAGGAAGGGATATTAAGTGATACTTTTATGTGGCCAGTGAGATGGTTCAGCAGTCTAGAGCGCCTACTTAGGCAAGCTTAGGCAACTACAGGGACTGTGCTTCAATCCCTGACCCCACCCCCAGGCCAGGCTGAGCCGGCCATAATATAAAAAAAATTAAATATAAATAAATAGATATTTTTCCTAATGCTGTTAAGTTAGCGTGCTTAATTCAGTACCTCTGATTGCTGTCTTCCCTTTCTTATATCTCTTCTTTTGAGTACTGTGGATTTTTTCTTTCAATTTGTTTGCCATCATTTTCTTTCATTGCTTCAATTATCTCCCAGTTTGGCAGAGAAGAACCTTTCATGCCTATCTGTGTGCGTGGTATGCGCGCACACACACGTGTGTGTGTGTGTGTGTGTGTGTGTGTGGTGGGGATCTGATCTGTACATACATGGCAAGAACTCTACAGCTGAGCCACATCCCTATTTTATTTTATTTTATTTTTGTCTTTTTGAGATAGGGTCTCGCTATGCAGTTCAGGCTGGCCTTGAGCTCACCTCTGTAGCCCAGGCTGGTCTCAAACTCGCACTGATCCTCCTGCCTCAGCCTCCCAAGTACTGGGATTACAGGCATGAGCTACCACACCCAGTCACATCCCCATTTTATATCTGTTCCTGTCCTGTGATATGAAACATTTAACATTTGGCTACTTCCTTCCTCCAAACATTCTGAGTTCACCTGTACTTTACAGGGCTGCAAGTCACTTGTTATATGAGACTGGGTACTATTCACAGATGGAATTTAGAAACCAAAATATGGAACTCAGTGCCTTCATTGCTGTGGGAAGGTGATTGCTTCTAGGTCTTTTTTCCTATCTAGGAAATTAAAGTTTTTGTTTTTTGTTTTTTAATCTGTGAGTTTGTATTGGTATTTCCAATACAAACTCAAAAGTACCTTTAGCTTATATCTGTTTTGGCTTAATAGGGAGACTTGTCTCTTGGTAACAGCTGTAAATAGTTTCTTTCACTTGTTGCTTGGCTTTTGGCTATACAGTTCAAAACTTTGTTTATAAGCAGATTTTTCCACATAGGTCAACAGAGAAATTCTCCTTGTTTTCTTCTGGATTGATATTGCTTCATTTTCAGTGTGTAAATCTCCCATCTATTAAGAATATTATTACTCTGGTTTATGTTGGGAAATGTAAGTCCAGTTTCTTCTTTAGTGTCTAATTGTTCCAACAGGAGTTTTTAAAAACTATCTCTTCCTCTTCGTTATATAAATCTGTATTTGTGTCTTTGTCTAAGCATTTTAACCCCTCTGTCTGTCACCTTATGTACCGGTACTTCATGATTGTCATTACAGAGGCCTCTTGCTTTTGTTTTTTTAACTTTTGAAAATTCTTATTAGGACAACTTTGTAGTACTTGATGATTGCATTCATAATAGGCAGTTGGTACGTGCACAGAGTACTTATTTTGACCTCTTTTATCCCTTCTTCTCTGCATCTCGGTCCTCTTCCCATTTAAAAAGATCAATTCTGTTTCTAATGTCTGTCTTATATTTTGGCCTTTAAATTATTTATACTTCCATCTCCTGTGTTATGTTTTGTATTGACTGTTGTGTTTATTTCCACCGGATGCTCTCCATTCCATCTGGATTTTTCTAGGTGTTCTTGCATGTTATATATGAATTACAGAATCTGCTTTTGCATGCTAAAAGAAAACTTGTGTTTGAGCCATATGTCATCATATTACATTGTCTTGCCATAGAACAAGGGATGTCTTTCCATTTGTTCGATTATTTTTGTGTATAAATAAATTCATTTATTCATTTGTTTATTACATAGCCAAGGTAATCCAAGCATAATTCCTTTTCTGTCCTATCATTTATTCATTCATTAATTACATAGCCAAGGTAATCCAAGCATAATTCCTTTTCTGTCCTATTCAGAGATTCCTAAATTATTCAGAAGTCACACAGGAGGCATGGTAATGTTGCGTGAAGCCAGTGCCTCATGAGAAAGAAAAGGCGGAGCTTCTCCTGGCCCTAGCATGTTGCCTTGGACTTGATGGACAGCCCACAGCTATTTGTTAATGATATATAGGTTGCCATGTGTATGTTTTGCTGCGTACATGTTTTCTTGCATATGTTCTTACTGGTTTTTATTTTGTAATGAATCTGTTTATTTGGGTTTTTATTTTGTTTTTTGATTTTTGTTTTTTTCTGTCTGATTAGAGATTGATAGACTTTTGGGAAGCTAAAGAACATGTAATGCTTCTATTCAAATTAGTCAGATACAGTGGACTAAAATGGCATGATCTGATTTTTTAACCAGACAAAAATGGCTCCCAAGAAGCATACAATTTCTTCCATTATCTTCTATATCATATTTTTGACTAGAAAAATTTGTAATTAATACATTCCATTTTTATAAGTTGAGGAACATTATAGAGAAGCAAAATTTTTATAAGAATAATCCCAGAATGTTAATACAGGCATTCTCAGTACTGACAACTCACCTTAATACTGCATCATAGTATATGAAGCTGATAGACATAGCATAAGAGGGTCCATTCATTCATTAAGTTAATATGTGTGTCAGATATGTGGGCATTGCAGATGTGAAGATGAGTGAAATCAGGTCCCAACCAGAGGCACTAAACACACATCGATTTCTTTTCTGCTACTGCTCCTCACTCATGGTGTGACTTTAGAAATAATACTTATCTTTAAATTTGCTTTCTGAAAACCACTATTTCTTTTCTTTAACATGGAGTCCTCATTGCTTGCTAATCAACTATCTTAAAATTACTAAACATTTTCTGTTTGGTTTGTTTTAACTTAAGAGATGTTCTAATTCTCCTAGAGCCTTCAGTGGTGCTAGCAGTTACTACTTTTTGGTCTTCTCCTAAGAACCCTTAGAGATATTAGGTCATTGTGAGGGAGTTGGTTTATGTTTTGTCTGCTCATAGGTGTGTTCCCAATCTAGAAGAACTGAACTGAAGCCAAAACAGGTCCAACTTGTTCCCCTGTAGTGGGGCACAGGAGTGGGTTCTCAAGCCTCTCAGTGAACAGCTATAGCTGTCTCCCGATGAGTGGGCCTGGAATCAAAGTCTCCCAGGAGTTAGGCTCCTGCCAAGGCACCCCCTCCACCACAAATACTAAGCTGACAGATATATCCTGATTTCAAGGGGATTTAAGCCTCTGCTAGCCATGAGGCCTCGGTGAACTAGAAATTCAGTTTCTGCCCAATCCCCCAGAAGAGGCCCACTTGCCTGTGCAGGTTTTTTACTTGATGTCAAGTGTGGAACTAAGCCCTTCCACACCACCTCTTTACTTAGACATAGGCACTGGATCCCAGGAAAAACTTCAGGATTTGGTAACTCTCTTATTTTACTTTTGTAGATCACTAGAAAAAAATCAAAGTACATGATTTCAAACTTCAAAATCATTAGACAAAATAAGAAAATGCTAAAGACTAACTGGAAGGATTATCACAAAATTAGAAATTGCGGTCGTAAAATAGGATGGACTGTAAAATTGAGGATCATATTTCCCTGAACAGAAGAATGATAATACTTTAAGGTTAAAAGGCTTATCAAAATTCAGGAAAGAGTAATGATAGGAAAGACACACTTAAGGATAAAACACTGATTAAATTCTGAACTCCTTAGGTAAAGAGAAAAGACCCCAGGCTTCTGTACAAGACCAGGTTATCACATAGGAAACAAAATCAGATCGGTATTGGATTTCTCACCTGAAACACCAAAAGCTGTATGGCAGTAGAATAACATATGTAGAGAGCCAGAATGGAGGATCACTCAGCCAGCAGTCTGTTATTCAGATAAAGTGCTATGTATCAGCCAGCAAACAAAGAGGTATTCGAATATGCAAGGTTTTAGGAAGTAATTAATGACAACTACTTTGGACAATAATCTAATAATGTTTTACTAGATCACTGAGAGACCAGTGATCAAAATGCAACCCAAAACCCACTTATTGCAAGGTATGAGCCACAATCAAATATAAACACTGGGGCTTTAGTTTAGCACATTTTTCATTTTAAAAGAAAAAATATAACAACATGTGTGTCGTAGGTTCACCACCGCTGCAATAGATTTTCCTGTTAGATATAGAGAAAAGATTAGGGATTCTTTGTTATATAGTCCCTTTTTGTTTTATAAATTCATAATGAGCATTTACTTAAATTCTCAAGCATTTTTATTCACTTAAACTTAACTATGGCCGGGCGTGGTGGCTCACGCCTGTAATCCCAGCACTCGGGAGGCTGAGGCAGGAGGATTGGTGTGAGTTTGAGACCAGCCTGGGCTACAAAAGTG
>PVJA010000945.1:128988-142254 GCA_004027025.1 Myocastor coypus
ATGAATAGAGGTTGAAAACTAAATGAAACTCATGTCCATGTTCACTTTATAACATGAACCAGGATGTTACAGGTGAGATGCAGTGTAGTATGTTCTTGAAGGCTACTTGTCGCCCAAAAAAAGCAGTAGAAAACACTGAAAACAAAAAGAAAAACCTACACTATAACTTTATCTGAGAGCAGGATATGGATGCACTTTGCACTATTGCTGGACCCCACTTGAATGAGAAGGTAGGCTTAGCTGAGTCAGGTAAACTAGTCAAACTAACCAACTGCTGCTGAGCAGAAAATTCTTGATGCAACTTGAAAGGATCTTCCTTATAATGCTTTCTTTTTGTCAGCTACAAAGTCATATTGTCTTAGTTACTTGTTACTTATTGCTGGGGCAAATACGTGACATTCAAAATGAAGGAAGGAAAGGTTTATTTAGCTCACAGTTACTGGAGGTTTCAGTCCATATTAGGCTGGCTCCAAGGCTGAGTGACACATGGCAGAGAGCAGCGGTTCATGGTGGCAGAACAGCAACAATGGCGACAGAGGCAACACAATAACCAGGGGAAGAGAGAGCAACAGCCCCAGTCTGTCTTTCTGTCTCTCTTTATATTATGTCCAGCTCTCTGCCTTAGCCTATCCGCCTCAGGCCACACCTATATTCCCAGCAGTACTCAAACACATAATCCCAGTGGATCATGAATCAAGTCTCAAACTCTAGAAGTCCCTGCCCCATGATTGCATGAGGCTTTGGGGGAACAACTAGACATAAACCATAACACAAATCTTATTGACATAAAGGTTTCCCAAATAAAATGACTATGCCTAATAACCAAATATTCATCATTTTTTCTCTTCATAGGGAATATCAGCGTAGAAAGAAGGCATTATAATCATCAGGTAGATTCAGCACCAATGGTAAGCCGATCTCTGCATTGTTAAAGGTTGAGAACCTATAAAATTGTGCTGGTATTAGACTATGTATGCATCTGCTTCCTCTTAATTCAAAGAGAAGAATTTTTTTTCTTTCCTTACCAATATCAATTGGAAGGTGTATCATGCCCACACCCTGTGCTCTGTATTACTATTGTGAGGACAATATGCAGGGTATCAATTGTTTTTTTGTTTTGTTTTGTTTTTTTAGAATTTTGTTTTATTTTTTTCTTGTTTCAGGGCAGGGCTGACGCAGCATGTGGTGCTGGGAGATTGAACCACGGTCCCTGCAGCCGCCTAAGCTTTCCTTTTAGATCACTGAGCCATCCTGCTGGGCCCAGGTGTCAATTGTTAAAAAAAAAATTAATGTTTATTGAAAGTGTTAATGTTTAATTGTTTGATCAATCTTATATACCTATACCTATTAACCTAAACTGATCCAATGATGAAAATATGTAGTATAACTTGTTAAATTTTTCTGGTTTTGAAATTCTGTACTATATGTACTCTTACTTGTTAGTTTTTTTCTATCTTTGTTTCTGCTATTTTTAGTCTTTAAAATAAAAATAATAAAAAAATAAAATTGTGCTGGTTACAGGGACTCACAGTGGCATCCTACAAAACTGTACCTTCCTTTTGCCAAGTTATATTCCTGTGAGATTAACCTTTTGCTTTCTAATTAATGAAGAAAACTTTGTAATATTTGCTAAAAGGTAGTGAAATACTGTTTTTATATGTATTTGTAGAACTTTTAATAGTTTTTTAATGGTTAATGTAGAACAATATGGTTTTTGTTTTGTTTTATCTTGTTTTTGGCAGAACTCAGAATTGAACTAGAATCCTTGTGCTTCCCAGGCAAGCGCTTATTCTATTGAGCTATCTCCCCAGCCCCTTGAAAGTTTTGATTAATTAATTAAACCTTTTTGCAAATTGATGTATATATACTTTTATTTAAAATGAGTGTTAGGAGCCGGGCGTGGTGGCTTAAGCCTGTAATCCCAGCACTCGGGAGGCTGAGGCAGGAGGACCGGTGAGAGTTCGAGACCAGCCTGGGCTACAAAAGTGAGCTCAAGGCCAGCCTGAACTGCATAGCGAGACCCTGTCTCAAAAAGACCAAAAAATTAAAAAATTAAAAAAATAAAATGAGTGTTATTTTATACAGTATTGTTATTGCAGAGTAAATGCTTATAGTATCGAAAATACAATACAATGTTTCATTTCTCTTACAGGCTCCTTTGCTCTAACACTACAGAAGGAAAATCTTACCGTTTGTTTTCTTTTACTGTCAGACAACAAAGGGCATTTAATTAAAGTACTGTTTACTATGTTTAAAAATATATTTTTTAAATGAATATGATCTTCCTTTAGAGTGTCTTTACATATTTTTATGAAATATACATCAATTACTAATTGCTGGTTGAAAGATTCATAAGGTGATATAGATAATACTGCATCTCAATTCTCCTTCAACTTAAGATTATTTACTGTCTTCTCTATGCAAGTCTTTCAAGCACTGCATACAACTTAGTATTGCCTATTGTGAGAAAGATTTGATGACACCTTTTATAAGAGAAGACCATAATCTATATTTGCATTTTCTTGGTGATTAATAGTAACCTTACTAGAAAATTGAACTCCTTTTTTTTTATCCATAATAAATCTACATGACTGGTTGAACTAGTGGATAAGGAATTATGATTATTAGCATAATCATAAGAGGGCTGGGGAGATAGCTCAGTGAAGTAAGTGCTTGCCTACAAAGTGCAAGATCCTGAGTTCAAGTCCTGGTGCCAGAAAAAAAAAATCATAGGAAGTACTTGGCTATGGAATGTTTTTCACTTATCCTTTAGTTAGAATCTTCAGAGTAACCATAACATTACCTAACTTTTGTTCTTTAATACTAAGAATTAAAAATCAGCAATTGAGGAAATTTATTAATGTATTTGAGAACTATAATTAGTTAAATTATATTATGTGTTTTTTGAGATTCGCTCCATTTCCAGGAGCCTTCCAGTGGCTCCTGCACTTACATTTCCTTGCTTATACTTCCTGGAACTCTGAAGAGCACAGTCGGGCAGTTTTCCCATTTTACTTCCTAAGGTGATTGCAGATCATCCCATGCTAAGTAATTGATGGCATAGGAAAGCACAAAGTCTGGTTTTAAAATTTTTATCTTGTAAAAAGCTAATGCACATGAGCTTATGAAAAATAATATTTTAATCCCTTAATGATATCAAAACAATTCTTTGAATTAGGAACTAAACATAATGCCTAACAGTGTAGGTAATGATATCAAAACAATTCTTTGAATTAGGAACTAAACCTAATGCCTAACAGTGTAGATATTGCTTGTATTTTGATGAGCCTTTTTGGGTTGGGTTACTGAATGGTGGCTTCTAATGTATTAGCACCATCTCTACTCTGTACAACCAATAACTTTTCACGTAGTCAAAGCGCATACCACCTAAGCAGCCATTAGCCACCCAGGTTTTGGCTTGAGCTCACTTTCCTGTTGCAGCGTTTTCTGAGAAAGGACTAGCTATTCTTCCCTTGCATTGCTTTACTATAAACCACTTCTCTCATTGAAGACTTTCAGAAGAAAATGTTTACAATAAGGGGAAAATGGAAGAACCTTGTATAAAAATTTAACCAAAAAAAAAAAAATTTAAATCCAAAATTTGAGCCGGGTGTGGTGGTGCACACCTGTAATCCCAGCACTCGGGAGGCTGAGGCAGGAGGATCGGTGTGAGTTCCAGACCAGCCTGGGCTACAAAAGTGAGGTCAAGGCCAGCCTGAACTGCATAGCGAGACCCTGTCTCAAAAAGACCAAAAAAATAAATAAATAAATAAAAATAATAAATAAATTAATTAATAAATAAATAAGTCCAAAATTTGTATTCTCTTACCCTGAAAAGGAAAAACAAAATGACTTATGTTACTCCAGGAACAGGAGCCTGAGAAAAAAGTAGCGTGTGTGCCAGGCTTTTTAACCCTGCATCTAGCACCATTTCCAACCTCTGTCTTTGCACATTATTGCTTCCACATGTCTCTTGTTCTAAGTGCTGCGTGGCTCGCCTAGGCATATGACATAGATCCTAGGTGCAACTCTTTAGCAGACGAGGGAAATGAATAGTTGTGATAGTCCAAGTCAATATTCTGAAAGAACTTTTCTGTAAATATATGGTGATAGGGGAGAGTTTGCTCCTATGGCACTGTAATATGATGTACTGTCCCTTCTTAAGTAAATAGAGATCAGCCTGAGATCAAAACCACCTCTCTCTTTGTTATCTATTTAATACACATTTCCTTTTTGGTTTTTTCATTTATTCCTGGAACCTTTATTTTTTGTTGTTGTTGTATGTTTGTTGTGTATTGTTCTTCTTTCTGACACAAGTGATATCCTATTTTGAGATGCCTTTCATAGAAAGTGGATAGGGGGCTGGGGAGATAGCTCTGTGGCACAAGTGCCTGCCTGGCAAGTACAAGGTCGTGAGTTTGAACTCCAGTCCTGCCAAACAAAAAAAAAAAAAAAAAATGGAAGAGAACATCTCCACATGGCATGACCCTCCTCCATCAGAAAGAATCAGAGTACATTTTCAAGTCACTTTTTCCAAATATATAAATTGCATGCTGAATTTTATCTATGTACACATATGTTTTTTAGTTGTCATTGCATACTTTTTTTTTGGTAGAAGCTTTTGCCTAAAAACATAGAAATTGATCATCTTTGTCTTCTAGAGTTAGTGTTCTATAAGCAATTTTGCACATTAGCCTAATATTTATTCTTTTGTAGAGGCAGCCTATTTGACCTGTTCAAATATTGTATTATACATTTTATTTTCTTTGTACCTCATGTACTAGTTCAGATTTGATGGATAAATGTCACTTTCTTCTTACTGATTTTTTTTCACCAAATAATATTGACTCAAGCACTGTAATGTTATATGACAAACAAGGCATGAGACAATCAAAATGTTAGATAATATGAAAGGAATTAATTATGCCTTTTTAAGAACTAGTCCTTGGACTTGCTAATAGCCTACGGTAAATTAAGAATGTGGTCATCCCAGGTTAATGAGAGGTCATTGTCTGAAGTCTGAAATGCAGGTGAAGCAGGTATCAGTCCAGGCTTAAATCCTATATTTAAATGAGGACTTCTTTACAAATCCGAGAGAAGTAGCAACTAGTATTAAGTATTATTATGACATATCTGCCTTTAGTGTGTAAGTATACATAGCAGATTTTAAAGTTTTTTATGTTTTCTGACAAAATTAATATTCATGTTATCTTAGTTACTTTTTACTCATTGCTGGGACAAATACCCGACACTCAAAATGAAGGAAGGAAAGGATTATTTAGCTCACAGTTTGTGGAGGTTTCAGTCCATATTTGGCTGGCCCAAGGCTGAGTGGAGCAAGGCAGACAGCATCCAGTTCGTGGCAGCAGAACAGCAACAAAATGGTAGCAGAGGTAGCCAACCAAACACAGCAGCAGAGCAACAGCTACAACATGAGTCTGTCTGTCGCTCTTTATATTACATTCATGCCCTCTGCCTTAGGATATCTGCCCTAGGCCACACCCATAGTTTCAGCCTTACTCAGACCTATAATCCCATCAGTACTAAAACACAATCCCAGGGATCACGAATCAAGTCTCAATCTATAGAAGCCACACCCCATGACTGCCTGAGGCTTTGGGGGAGCAACTAGACACAAGCCATAACACATGTATACTTTGAAACATAGTGAGTCATGCTAAATATAAAAGGTGTGACTGAAAAATATAGTGAATGTTTAAATTCATTTTTAATCTACTAGAGCAAATGATACAAATGAAACATGCTTCATCTCCTTATTCTTGCCACTGTGTGAAGCAGCTCTTGAAGTCCTCTTTCATATATTTAAAAGGTATGATTTAAATATAATGCATGCTGCTGCTGCTGCTGTTGCTGCTGCTGCTGTGTGCCATTCAACAGAAAGGCAAATTCCTAAAATTATTACGTTGTGTCCTCCTCCATATTATTCACCAGATCGGGCAGTGTGTGGCTTCTAGCTCTTCCCCAAAGTCAAAATGACCATGGAAGGTAAACATTTTGAACAGATTCAAAACATCAAGGCAGCCACAACAGTGCAACTGATGGCACTCATGATGTGGGGCCTGCAGAACTGCTTCAGGAGGTGCTTAGGCCAATGGGATAGGTATGTTCAAGGAAGAAGGATTAATGGCAATGCATCCTTCATTTACTGTACTATACATTTAAAAATTTTAGCATACCTTATATTTTTGTTTTGTTAAATTTAATTTTGCTTCTTTTTTTTTTTTTTTTGGTGGGACCGGTGTTCAAACTCATGACCTTGCACTTGCTAGGCAGGCACTTGTGCCACGGAGCTATCTCCCCAGCCCCAAATTTTGCTTCATTTTGAAGAGTAAAAACAAAAGCAAAACCAAGTACAAACAAAAACAGGAACAGTGTAACATAACAGTACACACACTATATTTTTATCACGCCTTCTATTAAAAAATTTAGTGATGAAAAGTATTGATTTTGAATCTCTTCCAGGGAAAATGGATATATAAAATTCTATTATCAATATATCCTGTTCTAGGGGGCCAGGGAGATAGCTCCGTGGCACAAGTGCCTGCCTGGCAAGTGCAAGGTCATGAGTTTGAACCCTGGTCCCGCCAAAACAAAACAAAACAAAACAAAAAAAAATATATCCTGTTCTAATTAATCACTTAATATTAACAAGGTTTCTACATTTAAAACCTGCAGCACTTAATTTTATTACTTTATAAGGACACAGTGTGATGTTGCAACGTTTGTTGAGATGCATTTCTACTTCCAAAGCCAACAAATGGATTTTTGCAATTTGTAATGCTATAGTTTACATTTTCCCAGAAGCCTGTGCATCTACTAAAGCAGGTTCAAGTAAAGTCCAGAATATCTCATCAGGATTATACCAATCATGTAATTGGTCTAACTATTTTTTTCAGTTTTTAGTTTTAAAATATACTCAGTTGATTTGAATTTTATGTTTAGCCAGAATTATTCTTTTTTATAAGCCCAGTTATGTAAGTCATTCATAACTGGGTTAAATTTTCTAAAGTCTCCCATGTTTTCTAAAGTCTGAGTGATAAATCTTTGTCACATAATTTATCAGTAGCAAAATTTAAACCTGTAGTAGATTCATTATTCTGAAAATATTCCTAAGATGATCATGATTTTTTTTAAGAATTTTTATTTTTATTACTTTTTTATTTTATTTTTTTCTTGTTTCAGAACTTTCGTTTGTTTGTTTATTTATTTTTATGGCCAGCTCAGCCTGCCCTGAGGACAGGGTTGGCGCAGCATGTGGTGCCAGAGATTGAACCGCAGTCCCTGCAGCCGCCTAAGCTTTCCTAAGCAGGTGCTTTAGACCACTGAGCCATCCTGCCGGGCCCCAGATGATCATGATTTTACTTGCTCTTAACCCCTAAAGTTATTTGTAAGTGTCCTGACATGAGTCATACAAATTAAATTTTATTTTGTGTGTCTTTTGAAGTATAAGATATAAACCCATATTTATTTTGCAATATTTTAAGCTGTTACTGTTGTTAGATTGTTATCATTATGTAGCACCTTTTTAGGTCTACAAGATCAGTATATGCTGCATTGTTATACTTGTAAAATATAACTGTTTCATATTTTAATATATTTGGGACAGCTTGTTTACATATGAATATATGAGTTGAAGTGAAATGTCTTTATTGGAAGGGTACACTTTATTTTCTCTAATTTATAGCATTTTCCAGGAATTCACAATATGTAAACTGAGGTGAATGTGCCCCAATAAAACTCATAACATAGAACCTATGGTGAGTCTCTTCCTCTAGGTAATTGCAGGGTGGAGAGGGAACACATAAACTATAAGGTTTTACAACTTAAGTTGTAAAAGAACTTATTTTCACTTCTCAATAAAGTAGCAATCAAAGCAGTTCTATTAAAATTTCTCTTGAAATTCAAATAAAGGCAAAATAGATCACTTTTTAAGGATACTTAAAGTTCTCTATAACATTTTTTTTTCAGTATCTGTACACCAGTGTTTTGTTTTTGTTTTTGTTTTTGTTTTTTTCCTTAAGAAGCTGTAGGGGGCTGGGGAGATAGCTCTGTGGCACAAGTGCCTGCCTGGCAAGTGCAAGGTCGCGAGTTCAAACCCTGGCCCTACAAAAAAACAAAAAGAAGAAGCTGTAAATTATTGTTTACATTAATTTTTCTTCATTATCACACTCTACTGACTTTTATGCTTTTCTTAGATGTTTCTCTTCCAATTCTATTTTGATTTTGCTAAATACTTTTACCTGAAAATCTTAAAATTCTGAAATGTGCATAGATAATTTGTTCTATGTACAATGTGCATAGAGTAGTACTACCCAAGCAGTATAGAAATATAGATATAGTACATTGTTTATATGTTTTCATAAAAATATATAAACTATATCTTTAGGTAGTTCTTGGGCTTATTAACAAAGTAATCTATAAATAGCTAAGATTAATATATGAGATGAATAACCAAATGAGAGCAATTATGGAAGGGTTGTCATGTCACCAAGGAGTTTGCACACAGGTAGAGAAATATCAAATAGGCCAGAATGCTATAGAAATTCGTAGAGCTGGAGTAGTTTGGGAAAGCTGTTCAGAGTTTGTAGTTAGTACATTGGATCTTACTAAAAGAAGGATGAATTTAAGAAGGAATAGGATGTTCTAGTCCAGAATAACAATGTAACAAAGATCATAGGAGGCAAGTGTACACGTGTAGACAGTTTGAATGAGGCAGAGTAGATAAGATAATGGAGGGTTAGAAAGGTAGCATGGGTGCGGTTCATAAAGATTACTGAGTGTTACATTAACAGTAACATTTAATATAAGCAATAATGAAACATTTGACATGGGAATAATATGACCAAGGGTGTTAGATAACTGAACTTGGAAGCTACTAAAATTCACATTTGAGGTGATATTGGTGGGAATAAGGAATATTAAGTATGCTTACATAAAAGATGTAGAGATTAGAACTGACAAAAAAAAGTGCTGTATTTCTAGATATAGTCTTATTTAAAAGAATGTCAGAAGAGCCCTTATAAGAAAATACATGGAGAGAGAAGACATAGGCGATCAAGAATAGTATGGCATAGAAGCCAAAAGGAGTAGACAAGTGGATGAGGTGCTGTGCTACCATAGGTAGCCAAGACTGTCAGAGGAGTGGTAGCAGAGCCCTGGAAGGAAGCTGAATGGTACACTAGTTGTAATACATCCAAAGCAGTTCAGAAAACCAATTATGAAAAGAGAATGGAAAAATAGAACAATAATGAATTCAAGACACTGCAGCTCTGGAGACAGCCCAAATACCCTTGGAAGAGTGCTCCCAGGAGAAACAAGCTTGACCACTATGGCGTCTTCAAATTCCCCCGGACCACAGAGTCAGCCATGAAAAAGATCAAGGACAGCAACACACTCGTGTTCGTTGTGGATGTCAAAGTCAATAAGCACCAAATCAAGCAGGCTGTAAAGAAGCTCTGTGACATCGATGTTGCCAATGTCAGTACCCTAATCAGGCCTGATGGCAAGAAGAAGGCTTATGTTCGACTGGCTCTCAATTATGATGCATTGGATGTTGCCAACGAAATTGGAACCATCTAAACTGAGTCCAGTTGGCTAATTCTAAATATATACTCCCCCTCCAAAAAAATAATGATAATAATAATGAATTCAGCCTTGTGGATGTGCTGCTGACTTAGTTTGGCCCTAAAGAACTAATGTGAGATAAGTCTGTGTAATCAAATTATGGGTGGAAAATAAATTTAGTAGTACTGGCATTGCTATTATATCAAATAGAATTCCATTCAAACTAGATGTTTTCAGAGGGAAGCACAGTTTCAGCAACAAGAATGGAGTAATATTAAAGATGCAAAGTGGATAACTTCTGACAGAAGAATTGAGCAAGACAGCGCAAGGTCTTTTCTAACTAATGAAATAAGGAACAGTGAATAAACTGACCAAAGATCTGTGAATCTTTTTCAACTGCTTTTACTGCTCTAGGACAGTATATTAAAGCAGAAAAAGGAAGCATCCTTTGAATGGTCACTTGTCACCTTCGTCATTTCTATCCTGAGGACTCAGAATTCACAACAGACACTGTAGATCAGGCAGTCTGTCCACCAAGTGGACCTTCATTAAAGAATGCCCAGCATCACCTTTACCATTGGAATCTTCATGCTGCTTAATAAGCGGGCATAGGTTGGTCATCTTAAGTGGAGCACAAACTTGTCTCTTCACTTCAGTGCCTGATTTAACCAGTACATGATGAAATGATGCTAAGCAGTGGGATATGGTGTCCAGAGAGGTGTGAAATTCTGCCAGCACAAGGAGAGTGTGTACAATACAGTGTAAAAGGGAGAGTACTGGAGCCACCGAATCTCCTTTGGTCATTTCAAACTCTTGCTATTTTTCTTAACAGATGGAAAGTACTATTTAGTTATATGCACTGAAGTTGGGGAATAGGCTAATACGTCTGTAAATCACAGATAATTTAAAAGAGCATGAATAATTTAAGATAGTGCATCTAGGCATATATTTTTTTTTTGTTTTGTTTTGTTTTTTTTTTGCGGGACTAGGTTTCAAACTCATGACCTTGCACTTGCCAGGAAGGCACTTGTGCCACGGAGCTATCTCCCCAGCCCCTATCTAGGCATATAAAGCCAAAAGAAATGAGAATTTTCTGGGTATGGTGGTACACACCTATAATCCCAGCACTCAGAAGGTAGAGGCAGGAGGATTGTTGTGAGTTCAAGACCAACCTGGGCTATAAAATGTGCTCAAGGCCAGCCTGAATTGCATAGTGAGAAGGAAGGAACAAAGGATGGAAGGAAGGAAGGAAGGAAGGAAGGAAGGAAGGAAGGAAGGAAGGAAGGAAGGAAAAGAGAAACTGTTCAATTGAGAGACAGAGAAAGAAACTATTGGTAGATTCTTGTTGAAGTGCTTTCTTAGTTAAGCTGATGAGATCTATACAGTGTAGGTACTGAGTACAGTGTCTAGCACATAGTGATAGCTTAGCCATTACTGTTAATGTTTTATCCTAAGTACGAAGTGACTTATTTATCCTTGAATTTCATTAGATTATTTTTGACTTATTATCTAGCCTTTCAAAATTTTTGTCAATCTCAAGTCTTTCCACTATAGAAATAGCTCCCTTCCCCACTCTGTAAAATGAACTTTTAGTTTTATATTTTGCTTTGGTGATTACTTTTTTCCTCCCCAAAAAGGAAAATAAGGTTTTGTCTTAAGAAAGCATTGAAATATTCCATAACAAAAGACAAAATGTGAGCTGGTCATGTCTTAAAATCAAGATGAGCATGTCTCAAAATTTTAAAAAAATCTATTTAGAAAAGAAAAATTTTAATGTTTATCATTATAGTAATTTTTTCCATTTTGTAAGAAAATTTATATTTACCAAAGTCGTTCCCTGTTTTCTTGCCTAGATGGACATCTATCATCTATAACTACTAATTTTCCACAGATTATTTTTAACCATATATGAATTTGCAACATTCCGTCTTTCATAATGTTCTTTATCCTGTCACTATTTTAGCATCCCCAGTAGGGAGATCAATCTTTGACAGAGATGGCAGCATAACATTCACTAATGGTGTGACACCCTTTGGTATAGCCACATAATTGGGTTGCAGATTAACTAGATGCATAAGGAGTAAGTAGATAAAGCTGTCAAGGAAGTAAACTGTGTCTTTTTACTGAAATTCTATGAAGTGTTTTTGTCACCAAACCTGTTACTGGTGAAATCTTATGGAAATGTGGGCAGGCTTCTCTGGAGGCACTTTTTAGATTGAGAGCATATTTTACCAAACCTGGAAATAAATTTTTGTTTTCATAAATAGAACTGGAATATTTCCATGTTTGCTTGAGAAAATATGGTCATGTGTATATCGATAGGTGTTCTATAGAAATATTTTACTATAAAACTATTCTCCTATGATAATTTGGAGAACTTAAGGAGTTGAATAATAATTATTATACCTAACGTTATTGAGCACTTCTCAATACTAGGCATTGTGCAGAATGTTGCAGCTGTTTCATGTGACTATTGTAATTTTATAAGATAAAGACATTATCATTATCAGTGTCATTTGTCAGCGAGGAAACTGAGGCAAAAGGTTTTTGGAGTAGTGCTTTATGATAGATAAGTCAAAACTGTTAACTCTCCGAAAGCCAAATCAGTTTATATTAATGAACCATGTTATTCAACAGGCACAAGGCAGATTTTTGTGGAAATTAAGAGCAGTGCAAGTAACATTAACAGCAGTTAATATCTGCTCAGGAGATAGCTCAGTTTGCCTGGCAAACACAAGAACCTGAGTTCAATCCCTGCAAAAAAAAAAAAAAAAAGCAATTAACACATAGGAAACAGTCTGTAGTTTGAGAAGGTCTGCATGCTGTGTGTTATCTAATCTGATCTGTGTAACTTTTAAGGAGATGAGCCAGAGCATATGGTAACAAAAGCTCTAAATAGCTGAGTACCAGAATGACAGCCAAAAAGGACCATAAAGACTTCGATTTGAGACATAGTCCAGGATAGATTCTTTCATCTTAAAAGTCTGCCAGAGAAGCTGTCTAAGACAGTCAATATCTACCATATTTCTTAGAAAATATCCCACCCGCACACTCAGAAGTTTCAAACAGATAATGATTTGAGGTTAGCGGATAGAATCTTAGCTGACTTCCTGGGAAGCATGGCGCTTCAGTTTTAATAACTGTGGGGTGCGTTAAAGATGCATTAGTAGCATAGAGTAATCTGGATATGAGAAGAGGATCTTGGGGTTTGGTGGGAAGAAAGAGGCCCAGAAGCTGTGGTTTTTCTAGTGCACTGGCAGAGTCACCTGTGACCTTGAGAAAGGAAATTACAAACACCTGCTGTACCTCAAACTAGGCTACCCACATGCCACAGACAGCTGTTTGAAGAGTAGGAGTGAAGGAATGGAGAAGGTAGTTAAGTGTCATGTAAGAATGAGGTGACGGAGCTTCTTCAGTACCTAAGCATGAATGATTTCCCAGCTGATGTTCTAGTCTTAATTAGGCTTTTTTTATTCTACTAGAAAAAAAAATCTTTATAATAAGCACTACAACTGTTTCTGTTTAGTAATGTAAAGAACCTAAAACTTTAGTAGACCTCAATAAAGTCCTGCCTTTCCAAGCACCTTTACTGATCCTTTCCATTTTTAAGCTTCTGTCACTGCTAACTATACCAGCTACTTGGTTCTTCCCAACAAGTCTTGGTTATTTATTAAACTTTTT
>PVJA010000946.1:6119-69152 GCA_004027025.1 Myocastor coypus
AAGCCAACACAGGCAATTCAAGGTCTCAAAAATGCAAAAGTACAGTTGTGTGAAAGACCTTGGATCGATTCCACATACTGGAAAACAAATAGAAAAAAGATAATTAAGAAGAACATATTAGAATATAAATGTGTCTAGAACCCATTGATGATAGGTATGATGCTAGGTAGAGGAAACAGCTATTTAAGAATCAGAACTAACAATCTTTTGGGTCAGTTTGATCACAGACTTTTGCACTTCGATGCAATGAGAACTAAGTATCTGTAAGTTAAGCAACATAGCGTATGTTATCTGCTGTGGCACACATAGCAAATGAACTGTCAAGGGAGTCTATGGGTCATAGTAACATAGGATGAGCCCGAAGAAGATGTTGAGCGCTTCACAACTGTTTAAAAACAGAGTTTTCCTCCTCATGCACATTGGAGCCTGGGTAAATCAAATCGATGAAGGACTTTCAGTTATGGACTGGTCTAGCTAGTTTGGTGAAATCCAATCATGAAGCCATCATCAAGATACTCTGTTATGTTTATAACTGTATCAAGTGGGCATGAAGCTTCAAAAATTTTTATTTGCTTTTTTAAGAGACTGAGAATTGAAGTCAATAATGGAATTGTTATGATTTCAATAATACCAAATGAAGGACATTTTAAAATGAACTGGTAACAGACCATGGGTTTCACTGTTTTGGCTTCTGGGATATTCAGTGTTATGGTCTTTCATAGCATAGATCATTTGATCCTCTCCACTTTTTTCAGTTGAAAACAAAAAGGGCAGGCAATCAAACATTAATACATGCTAAAGACCTAGAAGATTTTTAAGATTCGGAAGTGTAGTCAGGGATCCCGTGCATGCATGAGCATTTTAAGCTGAGCTACAGTTTTGACTGAATGTTCTTCCAACACTTTAGCCTCTTGAAACCCGGTAGAGCAGAATTCACGGCCCCTTCAAAATACAGGACAACTAAACTCATTAAGTTAAAGGTCACATGTTCCTATCTCAGTGCTGGGCATATACATAAACCTAAAAGGTCAACCTTGCATATTTCCACGGTATGAATGCAGCATCAGACAAATAGAAAATTAACTTGAAAACAGGCTGAAAGGTTAACAGGGGCAAGCAGGCTGAAGCTTTCAATAACGACGGGTTATTACAATACAATTATACATTGATTTGTTAAAGGAAACAGAGAGTGTCATCTGGTGTTTCATGTCATTGTTTCCTTAAAAGCTATACAAAATATTTGCAGAGACCTTTCAAATGTAATTTTGATAGAGTGTCCAGGTTCAGCTTCAATCACCCATTCACAGTTCAGAGAGTCTTTGTAGTACCCTGGCCATCCTGGGGAGAGGATCACCCCACTTGGTGCTGAGAAATGGCCACCGCAGGGAGCTGAAAGATAAAATACAGAGCAAGTAAAAATAGACCTTTTAGCATAACTTCCGGCAATTATTTTTAGTATCAACTATAATTTGTAAATGAGTCTTTGCAAGTACTTATACAACACTGTTAATATTAATTTTGAAAGTAAAGGTGTATCGTTACTTCCATTATAAATGACTATGTCCTTTAAAAAGGCAATTCACTCTTAAAAATATGATAGCTGCACTTAGCATGTCAGGTAATATAAATTGAGTGTTCTCAAGTCTCTGAATGATTTATGTTAAATATATTCTCATGTCTCTTTTAAAAGATATAAATCATGATTTTGGAGTGATGCAACATATCTACAATATAGATTTTTTTTTTCATATTTTAGGGAAGGGTCTACAGGGTGCTTATCAGGGTCTCACTACTAGATTGGACTCATAGTGATCAGCCTGTTTACAGCCTCCCAAGGGCTGGGATTACAGGTGCATGCCACCAGGCCCAGTCTCAACGTGCCTCAGGGGCAGGGCTGCCACGGCAGGCCCAGGGATCAAACCCCCAGCCCCAGCCCCTTGTGCCTGCTTGCTAGCGCTCTACTCCGACTGATGTTTTGAGTGGCTATGGTAGATGGACTACAGACTTAGGGTAAACGTGAGTAGCTTATGCCGACCCTGTGTCTAAATAAATTAAAAAAAAATATTTGCAAGACTGTATGTTCCCTTAATAAAATTTAATTTTGTTTCCCAATAGCTTTTAAAAGTAGACATTTCATGAGGGTTATTTAGCCTTCCTATTTATGATAACTCATAATTATGTTTCCTGCACAGTTATTATGGATTTCAAAAATAAAATTATGTGCATATGAGTCACATAAATTATTTTTTTAAATAGTTAAATATTTTAGTAAGTGAGGGGCCTAAAATGTGAAGCATTTCTGACAAAACATCTTCAGTATGTCATCAACTGATATTATTCTAGGAAAGAGTGCTTTTAAGCTAATCATCATTAAATGAAGTAATTAGCCAATTATGAGTGAGGAAGCAGGAATAATCCCTGCACATTGGGAGGCTAAAGCAGAAAGAGTACAAGTTTAAGACCAGCCTGGGAAACTTCGTAAGACTCTGCCAAAAAAAAAAAAAAAAAAAAAAAAAAGTTGAAGATTGGGAGTGTAACCCTAAGTAAAGGCCCTGAGTACAATGCCCTAAAAATATATAAAATTAACAGGTGAATAGCCATAAAAGTCTAGAACTGACTGCAGTGCCAGCAGCACTTAGGAGACCCAGAGAAGTACTGGTCACCAGAAGGACAGGAACACGTATCCTGATTGAAAAAATTAGTTTTAAAGAAACTCGTAGGTCAAGCAAAACGCACTCCTATGGAGTGTACTGATCATAGCAGTTCGACTCACACACAATACAGGAACCGCCATTGTGAGACACTGCCCAACAGCGGGGGAGGGACGGGGTTCCGAAAGGTCTAGCCACACAGGAAAGACCTGGGCTTTGGGTCCCTGGCCTCATCGTCCCTTCTTCAAAAGAGGGTGTTATAGCCTGGCAACGTGTTTCGCTGTTTCACACCCCTCGTTGTGTGACCAGGGAGCGGGCCTGGCCCCAACTGGCTCATTCATTCTCAGACTGAGCGCAAAGAAGCAACCACTGTCCACGCAGGAGGCGTCTTCAGTACTGGAGTCCGACCACATCTGAGTTACTGCGGGCAGAATGCAGTTTATCTCCTAAACTCAGACCCTCATTCAGTGCATGGAACTAATAATGCACATCCCATCTGAGTATGTACTTAGCTCCCAGGGCTCCCTGGAACCTGCACTGATCCCTCAGCATCCGCTCCAACCCTTGTCTCTGTAAAGTCCCTACATCTAACTCCAGTATCCTAGGCAACTGGAGTTAAGGAGTTTCAAATACCCTGGATAAGCATTTCTACCCTGCTTTCAACCACAGCCCCAGAAACATTTCCCTGCCTAACATAACAGGCCAGTCCTCAGACTGGTCAAGGGGCTGCGGCTATTCGGCCTGGTACTCTAAACACCCCGGGGACACCATCCGCTGCTCTGCACCCTCACTGCACTGGTTGAAATCTGGCCAAATTAGCTCTGGTCAGATTTGTTTCTCCTTTTAGAAATCGGGTCTGAGAGTCCACACAGGCCTCTGTATACCAGGAGTCTGTCTCACAGAAGCTGGAAATTCCATGGGGAGCCAGTATTGATTCACAATAAGACTTAGTCCACAACAGGAGGCTGTGAAACGAGGCTCCAAACCGCCCCCGGTCCAGTTATCAGTTTCAACAGCTGCCACAAATAAGGACGTGGACAGAGACTCCCTTGAACTGAGTAACCACCACACAAACTCACACAGTATAAAAAGGGACCAAGAGGAGTGACTGCTAAGATTGAAGACTACCAATCTGGAAAGGAAACACTCCCCTAGACACATGTATAAACATCCTTTCCCTTTTCCTTTTCCCATTATTGGTAATTTTTAAAAAATTCACATATTTTTTTTTCTTTTGGCAGAGGTTGTAGTTCACCCATTTTCTTGTTTCTCCCACTTTAACAGTGGTTTCATTTATTGTTTTGAATATTGTCCCTTTTTATTGTCTCCTCATTTTGTCTCCCTTTTCTCTTAGCACTAGTTCCCTTAGTATCATTTATTTTCTTTTCCTTTAGTTTCATCTACATCTCCAGTGTTATTTAGCCATCTACTAGATGGTCACCTCTGTTGTTGCTGTTAATGTTAACATCATTAAGGTCCATTTACTCTGTCATAGGAGCCTCTGGATCAATCTTAATGCATTCTTTATGCGTATCACTGTTTTATTCATTATTTCCTGTACTCTTTTTTCTTCATACTTTCACTCCCATTCCACTTATAATCAATAGACAATTAATTATATCTTACAATGGCTGACTATTATGTAAGAAGGGGAAATTTTTTCCATTTGGGAGATATTTACTGTATAGAACTTCCTATTGTGTCTTAAACTTTCACATCTAACCATAGAATCTTGTATCTAAAGTTAAAGGTTATGAAGTTTTCATTACTTTCTAGTTTGTTTTTGATACTCTAGATATTACTGTTTGTACTAAGTTAGCCTTGGCAACAAAGCTGTTGTGATAACCTGTATCATCCTTGCATGTATGTATACTTAGATTTGTGTGGGGGGGGGATCAGCAATATTATAGCCCAGTGCAAAGAACTGGGTATCAAGCCAAGTAAGTTACAACCATCCGACCCTCTTAAACAGAAGAATGACAAATAAATATATTAAAACATATTCAATATCATTGGTTGTTCAAGAGATGCAAATTTAAAAATGCTGAGGTGCCATCTAACCCTACAAAGAACCGCTACCATAAAGATATTAACCAACAATGAAACAGAAATAATCACATAGGTAGTTACAAAGACAATGGCCATAAAGAAAGAAATGAATTTATAATAGATACGGTTTTTTTAGGATAATTTAATGTAACTTGTATGATATCGTTTGGCTTACCCTAATCAAAAATATTCACACAATGTTAGATTTTTATCCATTAGCAATATCTTTTCACAATGCCTTGGAAATAAGCAATGATAACTGGAACTTAACAAATCCTTACCTATTTCACATGTAAAGTAAGTTATTTGGTTGCAGAGAAATGTATGACAGGAAAGTGGAATGTGAAGGAGAGAAGAGGACAGTACTCTCAGACTCTAACTTGGTGGCAATGGTAGAGTGCTCTCCCTTACCTCTTTTGATTCCTATCAATCAATCAATCAATCAATCAATCAATCAGAGGCATACAAAAGCAGAAAAAAACTCACAACCATAATGAGGTTTTCACAAAGTCTCATTGACTGATTGATTGATTGACTAATTCATTCATTCATTTATTCACTTATCCAAGATTTATCAAAGCGCAATTCATTTGTTCAACATATAGTTCTTAGTTAAGAGATGGACGAGAGTAGAATTTGTGCCACTTCCATTAATTTACACTGTTGAATGTTCCCTACAAGTCAGATGTTATAAAAATGTATTCCCTGTATTATTTTATAGAAGGTGGTAAATAATCCAGTGAAGTAGCATATTATTATAGAAAAGAACAGCATTGTATAAAGAATTTAAATGATTTGCATACAGGCTGGGGAGATACAGCAAGCACACGGTTCTGAGTTCCATTCCCAATTCCATATACTGTGCCAGTCCTGGAAAGGTGCACCATGCCAGCCCCAGAACTGGAAGTGGTGGTGCATGCCTGTAATTCCAGCACTAGTGAGGCTGAGACAGGAAGATCATTATAAATCTGACCCAGGCATAGTAAGGTCTCTCAACGCTCTGCCCACTGAATGATGGTTCAAAGAACATTACAGGTAATTCTAAAAGAAATCAATTGTTTGAATCTAGTAGAAAAAGATGAAGATGTAAAGGGAAATTAAAAGCCAAAAATTAGAAAGAAATTAGAATTTCAATCCTGTACCCACAAGGGCAGGCCAAATAGCTCAGTGGATTAAAGTGTCTGCATGTAGGTGCAGAGGCCAGGGTTCAATCCCTGAGCCTGTTGTGCCAGCCCCGTTCCCCTTGTGACCTGAGATGGCAATGTATAATGGGCACAGTGGTGCACACCTATAATCCCAGCTCTTGGGAGGTTGTAAACAGGCAGATTACTACAAATCCAATCTAATAGGGAGAACCTGAACACCTGGTAGCCCTTTCCCTAAAAAATAAATAAATAAATAAATAAATAAATAAATAAATAAAAATTGAAAGTCCTGTACCCTCTTACACCTATATAATTTATCTTTCTCCTTTGTACTCTGCTCAACAGAAATTAGGAACAAAGTCCCACATATGGCTACTAAATGACTTGTCTGTGATAGTACTCTAGGACAACAAAGACACAAAACACATAAGTTCAACTAGGAATTCTCCTTCAATAAAAATATCTACAATGTGCAAACACAAGTTCTATCTAAGAGAATCTTAAATGAATTCTGAAATATGCATCAGATTGCCCTTCCAATTGTTCCCTCCAAAGAACTGGTTCCAAAGAGTGCAATATTTGTGAATGGAAATGCCTCCTTCCTCTGAGGCTAACTGAAATTCAAGAGAAAGCCCCTCATCCTCACAGGGAAGTTCATCAAGCATTCATGTTCAGAGTTGTCTCCAAATAGTTCTCAAGGGGCTTGAATACCATTGTATTCACTTGAGGAATTTTCCCAGGTATCTCACTGGGGAAGCCATAGTAATTCAGGAAGTTTTGTTATGAAAGCAAATAAATTGTTCCTTGAATAAGTGCTTTACGGAAGAACCCTCTGTATGTCACAAAATCAAATGGCAGCTTCTCAGTCATTTTCTCTGTCTCCAAATCTGTCTGAGTCTCAGTCTGCCTCTTTCTCTCTCTGTTGGTCTCCAACTCCCTCTTTCTGTCTGTCTCTGTCTCTGTCTTTCTCTCTCCCTAATCTCTCTATCTCTGTCTCTAACTACTGCCTTCAAACATACATTACCAAATCACCCTCACCTTAAACATCTGTTGGCAATTTTCTAGTTAATTTAAATCACTTTCTATATCCTTAAAAAAATATGATCCAGTCTTGTGTAAAAGTGCTTTGTCACTCATTCCATCCAACCCCAGAGTGCCTCCTTGGGCACAAGCCACAGAGTGACTTGGAGGATAGGGGGCCTTGCTGAAGGAGGACTGTTGCTGACTGGTTCAGTTTCACTCAACGTTTGGAGCGCAGAGCACACTGCTCTCCTTCCACACCTCTTACAGTAGCTTTTCCTTGGATCTTTTTGCCTGTGGGCAGTGGGGGCTGGTAAGGCGAAGATCACGCTGCCAAGCTCCTCTCAGGCTGTTGCTGATGCTGTCATCACTAGACCTGACTAGCAGTCACTGGTGTATCCCATTTTCCAGGCACTAAAGATATTTATTTTTCCATGAGAAGAATAAATGAGCTTTCTGAAAAGGCCAAGAGAGAAGTGGTTTTTCACTGCAGGATTCTTTGTTGCAGGGAAAGCTTAACTCTTCTCATTCATCTTCCTGCTCCCACCCCTCAGAAGAAACCGTCTGGTCTCTTCATTTTGTATTTCCTTTATTTGGTGGCCAAACCCAAGGACCTCCTTTGATTTTGAGTTGCTGCCTAAAAATGTCACATCTCTGACCTGTCAGGTAGTTTAAAATGGACATCTCTCCCTGTCCCTGAGCTGCCAGCTCATTGCCAGTTGCTTTTATCTTGGTCCATAAGTGCAGAAGGCAGATCAGAAGGTCCACTGCCCGGACAACCACCTGGCTGGGGCTCGCAGTGGCTCTTGTACAGGCATCACTTTCCCATGAAGCCGCTAACTCAGAGTCCTACCGTACAATGTGGATTAACGTTAAGTAGAGCGATCCTTTTGACACAGGTTAGACAGATAGACAGACTGACAGACTGCCCGACTGACAGACAAATAGTAGATAGATTGTGGACAGATAGATAAAAGATGTAAAGCACTAATTTCTCTTATTTTCTTATTGTAGTGTATACAAATTAGTTGCAGTCTGAGTTGAATTATGAATGATATAGAAGAGTGAGTCAGAGTGCAGTTGAGAGCTGGACAGGATTTCTGGATGTCATGTCTGGGAAGAGATATATTGGCACTTTTTCTTTTATAGAAAAAGGGTCAGAATGACCAGTTTGGAAGCAGCAGGAAAATGTAGCTGTACTCTTTGTTACTTACACATTTACCTCTATTGGTTTCTTTATCAGGAAGGTTGCAAAGACAACAGTATTTGAAAATTATTATGAGTTTCTATATGAAAAGGGTGCCTTTTCTTTCATCCAATTTTAACTCAGCATCATAATTAAATCATCACTTTTAAGCCAGGAGTATTCACTTGACTCTTTCTAAGTATTTCACTAACTGAAATCCTCTTTATCTATAAAGCAGTCCAGTGAATGTATTATGTGCTAATCATATTCAGGAGCACAACTAGGTAATCCAGAAGGCCAATATATTGCAGTCTCATTTTTGTTGTGGGGGTTGTTTTGGATTAAAGAGGTCACTGCTGACTAGAGTGTAATAAGCAGGAATGGTAGACACATCGATTAAAGAAGAGAAAATCAGGGCCTTCTGAGACCAAGAGGAAAGATCTTATGAAGAAATTAATGGCAGGCATAGATGAAATCAACAGTCTTTTTGTTTAAACTACAAATCCTATGCTCTGCATGAGATCTTCAGGGAGAAGTCAAAGTACTGTTAGGGGAGAATTGTTCAGGGATCAGGCATTCTTAGAGAAGGCTTGTACATCACCTTGTCTGCTATGCTAAGAACAGAACCATTAAAAACAGTAGCAGAAGCACCAAGAACAGTTTCAAGACTGTTGCAGTAATCAAGGCCGGATATATTGGTTGCTGTTACCAAGATTATCAGAGGTAGAGTTGAAAAGTAGTCATGTTCTGACAAGATTTTTAAAAGGGTTAACAAGTTTCACTGAGACATTGTATATGAAGCAGGCAGGAAAGATACACAGCCTAATTGAAAAAACAGTATTTTTTGTTTTTGAGCAGTGAGAAATTATTGAGAGAAAACTCTACCTAAGAGGAGCATAAGGGGGCATGGAAAGTGGCTTGTCCAGTAATGCTGCTTCTCGTGTGTCTACAGAGCAAATCTATGAGGTGCGGCAGGCTTACGGTGGGACAGTAACAGAGCTGGGCATAGTGACACATGCCTGTAGTCCCAGTGCTCAGGCGGCTGAGGCAGGAGTATCTTTGCCAGTTCAAGACTAGCTTGAGCTATGAAGCAAGCTCATGGCCAGCTTTGAAATGGCAGAATTTGTGTTTATGGTTTGTAATGCTGCACCATATTGGACCAATGGGGGATATCAAATCAGCTTTAGAAATGGGTTAAATCTGAAATGAGAATTGAACATTTATTTCATTGCAGTTGTAGAGTAGTAAGTTGAATAAATGAATCTGTACTGCAGGGCCTAGAACTTGTCTGGCAATGGAGATTTGAGGGGCATCAGGACACAGTAGTTACTCAAGATTGTGGGGAAATCACCAACAAAGCACACGCAGGAGGAAAGATATTGACACCAGTCTCTGGGACAAGCTCTCCAGGAACAGAGAAGGGAGCCTAAATTAATCAACTTCTTATATTTAATAAAATGAAATTAAAGAAGATATCAGCTTTCCACAGAATTAAACATCTTCAAATTTAGGGGTAGACACAACATTTGTTTTAAAATAATACATGCCATAACCAGGTGTGGTGGCACAGGCCTGTAATCCTAGCACTTTGTAAACTGAGGCAGGAGGATTGGTGTGTGTTGAAGACCAGCCTGGGCTACAAAAATGAGCTCAAAGCCAGCTTGAACTGCATATGGAGACCCTGTCTCAAAAAGACTAAATAAATAAATAAATAACTGTCATGAATTTTAGATTTTATAACATGACTAGCAACTTTTAACTTAACTCTCTTTATATGCAAAAAAGTCCTCATCATTAAGTCTACATGCATGTAATGTAACAACATTTATTTTCAAAACAAGAACATTCACCAGTGAATAAATAACAAATGCTCATACTCAGGAAATGTTTCCTTTTGTGGCTATAGGAGATGGGAGAACCTCTCTATGATAATGAAATAGTACTAATCACAGAGAATTTAAGCACTTTAACATAAGATATAACAATGTTCTTTCAGCAGCCGGGTATGGTGGTGCATGCCTGTAATCCCAGCACTTGGGAAGCTGAGGCAGGAGGATCAGTGCAAGTTCGAGACCAGCCTGGGCTGGTCTCAAAAAGTGAGCTCAAAGACAGCCTGAATTGCATAACAAGACCCTGTCTCAAAAAGAAAAAAAAAAATGTTCTGTCAAGTAAATCTTTTATATAAAAATGTTAAATAAGAAGACAGTAAAAGAGTTTTAGACAGGATTTTAAATATATTGGGTACCATGATACTGGCCTTGAGCTTGAGATGCAAAGCGATAATGCTCAAACCCTTTCAATGAAATCTGGACTGTCCAGAGAACCAAGAAAGAGAGGTTTGCTATTTCTTATAAAAGTAGGATCTACTGTGAGACAACTTGAGAAATGGTGGGGAAAACAGAAAGATTTCAAAACTAGTGAGAAAGGCGTGCTTTTATCAGCTGGTCTCAAGCTTTTATTGTGAATATCTAAGTGGAAGCATGGCAAAAATATAGGATATCAATATAAAGCTTAATTAAAATCGAAGATGTCAACCCCACTGGAGATTTAGAGGTTTTTAGGACAGAGCGCTCTGCCAGGCGGAACTGGCTCAGAGCATGGCCTGGAATGTGCAAGGTGGGCTGGCAAGGGTCACAACCAAACTGCACGTGGCCCACCCTGACTCAGGCTTCTTGGGCGCCAGCCTCGCTCTTAGCGGTGTTTCCACACTGGTGCTGGGTCCACAAGCAGGCAGGCGGCCAGCTCTACGTCATTTCACTCTCACACACAAAAACTCGTCATGTCGCTTCTTTTCAGGGTGCTGGGATGGATTATCGGCTAGGGCCAAATTAGAGTTGGGAATACAATGTCTTGCTCATTTTTAAAAGTTATATGCTACTTTCTTCCTTCAGAAAGTTGAAAATTGCCCAATACAGTTTGCAGTGATTCAAAAAATTATTTGTTATGAGTGTAATGATATGTACCTCCCACCCAGTTAGATCCTAAACAGTACTAAAGTCAGTACTGTAACTAGGCAAGTGGGCATCCTACAAAATCTAACGCTTACTTGGAGGAGCTGTCTCTGTCTGATCCCTGTGACTGAAAATACTTTTCCCCTACATTGCTGTAGGCAGCTGAGTTGGATAGAAATAGTGTAGACCATCAGACAGGGCAGGTCCTTGAGAGAGAGCCAGTGTAGAAATGGGAAACCTTGCAAACGGAGAGACAGGCACGTCTGCTGTGCGCCAGACCTCAAGAGGAAAATGAAACAAGTGCAGTGCACCCCTGCCAGGGGTGGGCATCGGGTAGTGATACCCTAAATGCACATCAGCTACCTTGGAAAAGCCAAGAAATGTCACTAACTCAACGCCCTAAGGAAACGCTCCGGCTCTGCAATCAGGCCTGTTTGTACTGTGACATAATTTTCCATTTTATCCCATTTAATCAATTTAAAACGAATAATTATACTTGTAATCTCATTGGTTGGCCATCGTTTGGTCCCACCTCAGGCCCACCCTGAGTTCCTTCTTTCTCCCCTGGGACCTGCCTTGGGTCCTGCATCTCCTCTACAAAAATCTCCAAGAAAGGCAGTGTTTTTGGCAAGCCATCAGGTCCCCTTCTGTCCGTCTCTCAGACAAAAGCTGTCTTTCCTCAAAATACTATATTTTTAACCTCTGTTTTTCCTAAAATTCATTTTTAGGTTTTAGAGAAAACAAACTCATCCCAGATATCTTCCAGGTTGGGACGTTCTTTGCCCTATACCAGCACGTTAACTATAGGAATGTTTACCATCAATGCACTACAAATTAATAATGAATAATGTTTAATACACATTTTAAGACTAAAATCCGCCATGATAATGAGAACGCAAGCCAGAGGGCGCAGCCAGCCGTGTAGCAGCGTGCTGCGCTGCTGGGGCTTCCGACGCCGCCTCACCCGAGCGCTCACCTCCGCATCTCGGGATCGGTCCGCTCCACATCACTTTGCCGTCCATGAGAATACATGTGATCGTCTCTGTTCCCTGCGTTTTAATAAATCCTTCTTCACAAATCACTGAAATTGAACTTCCTAATTGAAAGTTGTCCCCAAAACGTCGCGCGTTGATTGGGATTCCGGGATCCGGGCATTCGTTATGTCCAAAAGCTTAATAATGACAATAAATAAAAAAAGAAACAAATAAATAAATAAGAGCTATATGATGGGGGACTGCTACATCTCTTTTGATGGGAAAACAATTGACAATCAAAAGTATGTTTTGAGAAATTCTCCTCCATCCACAGTGGATTCTCTGTTGATATGCAATAGATGTTTCTTCTAAAATATGAGCTATAACCTAAGATTATACAATGTCAAACTAGAGATGTTTCTGTTGTGCTTATTTGTCAAGATCATGATGGCTACATCCATGCAATCACTTTCAATGTAAAATGTCCAGAATTCCAGCAAATGAGAATGAACATTAAGCAATTCAGGAGTATCTTAGAAATGTGAATGGTTCATGCTGGTGGGAATGCGAAGCTAGCCTCGTTGTAGGAATTCAAGTGAAATATTTCAACTTAGTGAAAAAGCGCTCTGATTTCCTGGTACTTTTCTGTGACATTTATCTCCTGTCATCCAGGAACAGGGAAGAGGATTAAGTCTTCTGCGATTGCCAAGTGCTAGGCCCTGAGACATTATCATCTCATTTAACATTTAGAAAAGTGTGATGGGGAGACTCACTATCCACCACAAAAAGTGATCTTAGACTCAGAAAAATCAAGTACCCTGCCTCTAGCTATAGAAACAAGACTTCAAAGGAATGTAATACAGCTTTTCTTCTGGGTTTTAATCTTTTTTCCAACACACTTTAGTGTCTTGAGTTATTTGTCTTGAGTTTCTCAAAACACACAAATTTTCAAGCTCAGAGCTAGTAAGCTTGTTTTATCTTGGTTCTTCCATGATATGTATGTAGCCCAGTTACAGCAAATAGACACAGTTGTAGTAACAAAGTGTGTTCTTGGACTTTTCATGGCAGATAGATCATGTGAACCAACCTAAATTTTCTTAATATTCACCTAGGTGATCCAATAGTACCATAAAATCTTAGTATAGTGTAAAGAGGAAGTTATTCCTACTAGCAGCAAATTAGTATAACCAGTTAAACTGCCAAGGGATAGGGCATCGTCAGCTGTGCTTCCAAAAATTAATTCCTGGATGCTGACAGCTACACACTCCTTGATGCCCACCACCCATGGGATTGTCACATACAAACTTAGTTGCAAACACTGGAATGGCTCCATATGGTTCTAATCCGAACAGGGTGCCACCACTCAGACCACCTTGCCCCTGTATAATCTCATCATAATAAAAAACCACAGCCTCTGAGGAACACTATAGAACTAACTATGCTAAGCAGTGCTATGGTAGTTGTTGGAAATCTACTGAAAAGCACAGATGACCTCAGGCACTTCACCCTCCCTCATAGCCCAGGCCTAATACAAACCCAAACCTAGCCATGCTCAGAGACACGGTGCCTTCGGAGCAGGGGCAGCCCAAGTTTTGTGCTGCCTGGGCTGCAGAGGGAAGATGAATAGTTCTGGTCTGCTCCTGAGCTACATAATACAGTGAGTGCATATAAGGCACAAAACGTCCTCTAGTAAGAAATACGCATCACTGTAAAATTGTTGGAGAAAGATGCACAGGCTGCCGGATGTACACGGCTACTGGACAGCAGTCTCATTCATTGGCCTCAGAATAATATTTCTTAGCTGTGCCTAGAACCTTTCGCTTATTTGTGAATAACACTGAGTTGGAAAGGAGCCTACAGATTTGGTAACTGTTCTGTGGACTAAACATGAAAGCATTATATGAGACATTTATAGTTAATTGTTGTACCGATACTGCATGAGCACATACTGTTATTCTGAATTTCCTCTCAGTCATGATTGCTCATCAAAGCATAATTTTGTTATAAAGTATTAAGTTAAACTGCACAAAATATTAAGATACATTCTAAAATATATAAATTACATTTGATGGGTATACTTATTTCTAATAATTATTTTATCTTATGGCATACTAAAAGCTCAGTTTTGATTATGCCTGGTTGCTCTAACATATAACAAAATAGTAATATCTTTCAGTATGAATAATTCTCAGTAGTAAATATCAAATATGAGCATTTATCTAAGATCATTTTAATTATTTATCATGAAAATAACACAAACATCAATGATACACAGCATTGATAGCTTATTAGAGACAAGTCACTGGTGTCAGTTTGAAAAGAAAATAATTTCACTGTTACAAATTTCCCAACAGCATTTAATAGACAAAGATGGGTGTAAGGGGTGCAATTCTTTTAAAAAGGAAACCCCCTAAGCTGGGAATTGAATCTTCCAGCGATGGCTGTATACCTTTCAAATATTAACATCAGATTAGTCAGTAAAAATGAGGGCGTTCTCATGGATTCAGTTGGAGCCCCCACAGAGGGAAACACTGGCTATGGGCATCTATCAACCTCCGAGGGAGGCTGGGGTTTCTTCTAAGAGTCGCCTCCTGGCTCAATTCTAAGCATTTTTCAAATAAACGTTATTGACCTTTTGAAAAGCAAAGGATACTGTGGGAGACACTCAATAGCTATGCAATTCCACGGACAGCTGAGATATAGAGGAATATGAACACAGCAGAATTCAAGCGCCAAAGGCAGCAATTCCAAAGATGGCTGCGTGAACAGAAACTTACTGTTGTAAGTGATATTGAACCCACGCCCTGACATGGAGTGGTCGGCCTGAAATTCCAGGCGCAGGATGTGGCTGTTGCTCGTGAGGTGGGAAGGCACTTCAGCCCCCGTGAAAGTGCCCAGAATCGGGGAGTCGGGAGAGTCGCCATCTTTGACAGCGAGGAAGTCGAACTGGGATTCCAAATCGAAGTCATTGAAGGAGAGGTGTATCCGACTTCCTGGGTCAGAGATTATAGTCCAGATGCAATTGAGATTATTTCCGTACCCTTCCGGGTAATCAGGAGAAAGAACGGTTCCCATCGGTGCAGTAAAGTTAGAGAGGCAAGGAACTGGAAAAATAGGAAGATTATAAAATACAATAAATAATCAAAAGGAATATTTGCCTTAGTTTGTCATATTCTACTCCTGTGACAGTCAACTGTTTAATAAAATATCAAATAATGTAAGTTATTTTATGAAGCAAAAAAGAAGCATTACCATATCAGAAAAGGCAACCAATACTATGGATGAACTGACACCCATGTGTTTATATATGCACAAAAACACAACTGGAGAAAAGGTGCCAATTTACTTTTGACATTTATCATGTTTGTGTTCCCAGCTTCGTAACTATTGGACTGAATACACATTGCAAATGAGCTTGTTTTGATGAGCATTTCTTTGCCCAGGCAAAAATCTGGGATCACATTTTCAAAATGCAGTGTCTATGTGGGGCATGAAGGTTTAATGTCTCCTGCTGAGTTCATTCGCTTAGTTTTCCTCTGCTTTCCAAATGGGCATTCAGGTATGCATGCCCTCTTGCCTACACACTCTACTTCCTGTCAGAATCCTCGATACTTTGATTCTGTGACCACTGCTTTAAATTCTACAGCAAAAGCTTTCTCTCTCTGTCTCTCTGTCTTTCTCTGTCTCTCTCTGTCTGTCTTTCTCTGTCTGTCTGTCTCTGTCTGTCTGTCTCTGTCTGTCTGTCTCTGTCTGTCTGTCTCTGTCTCTCTGTCTCTGTCTGTCTCTCTGTCTCTGTCTCTGTCTCTCTCTGTCTCTCTGTCTATCTCTCGGTCTCTGTTTCTGTCTCTCTCTCTTTCTCTTTCTCTCTCTTGGTTGTTACAGCATGTCACTATGCAGCTCAGACTCAGGATGATCCTACTGCTTTCAGCCCCTCCAGCACCAGTATTACAGGCGCGCACCACTGCATGCAGACTCTGGCCAGCTCAGCCCACCCTGGGGCAGGATGAGCATGGCACGCATTGCCAAGTATTGAACTATGGTCCCTGAACTTGCCTCAGCTTGTCTAAGCAGGTGCTTTAGTTCCCGGAGCCATCTCTCTGGCCCTGCAAAGCTTTCTGTGAAGAAGCACGTACTAAAGAGTTTAGATGTTTCACAACTCAGGATCATTTCTGCAGCCTGGGTGCCAGTACAGCAGGTGAGCAATTTCGTAAATGGAAGCCCATGGCTCCTGTTGCACAGCTCCCCGACTCACGAAGCCAGGCCACGGTCTGTAGTTGGCAGAGGCTTCAGCTGGCCTTTTGCTGATTTCAGTGATGACCATGTGAGCCACAGCCCAGACAAGCCACAGCCAATTGCAATTATCCATTCAACAGCCGACCCATACTTTAAACTGTTAGCCATATCAGAGCCATTTTTAGGTAACTTCCTTCTGCGCAGTGTTACTACCACACCACAAATATGGCTTAATATTAGGGCCTATTCCACACGAGTATTTTGTTTTCACAAGGTTCTCCATCTATCTTTGAATATTGTGTTGCACTTAACTGCACACCAACCTATTAGGCAAAGTTCACATTAAAAAAAACCTTAGAATTAGACATTAAAAAAAAAACTCTTTTAATCAGCAGCATTTTCAATAATACGTTTACTATCTGCTAACATGCTTTCAAAATATTTTTATTTTTCTGCAGCATATTCCATTAAGGGATTTTTTTCAATATTAAACTAATATGATAGAACACTTAGAGTAAAGATACTCAGTCTCTTGAAATATAAATATACTTTAGTTGATATGGATAGAATTAAATTAGATCACTTTATGAATTTTCTTCTCTCAAACAAATTTACAAAGTGATCTTGATTAGACACAAGAAGTAATGTAAGCCTAAGAATTTTCTACAGAGGGAGTCGGTGTGCTCTCATTCTCCTGCACTTCCTATATGAAATAAATAGTACAATTAGAGAAATTTCTGCCAGAAAATATATGAATAAAATGCACTTCAATGTTTTGACGACAGTGTTTAATTGAGTCTCTCAGTTCATCAACAGGTAATAACACTCGCATGCTTGTTGCAACTCAGTAAAATACTGGAGAGATACTTTCTTTTAATCCAGGCACGCTATATATCATGAATATTAATAAATTTTATTCTAGGCAATACAAACAAATGGTACGGTGCTCATTATTGCTACCATTCATACACAAAAGTAAGTTCATGAATTATACATACAATAGAAGTTTTAAATATTTTAAGTGTGTTTGACTGTTACTCTGAATGCACTGTCTTTTTAAAATAGGTGAGTATTTGAATTAGTTCAGATACATGGCTTCCATAAGTGTGCTATGTATGGAAGATACAATGCCATCAATTTTGGTGTAATAAGGAGACATAATATATATGTTGCAATTACTAAGAAAACTACGTTAACTTTATTTACATCTGCAATGAAATTTATAATTTGGCATAAAGGCACTTGCTAAAGATAGTATCATCAAGTACTACTCGCTCTAAAATAATCACACGGTCCCAGCTCTTGACAATTAATTACAAAAGCAATTATTTGCATGGACAAGGTGACATATGCTCTCCGGAAGTGAAGCATTTGGTACTCACAGATACAGATGGGTATGTTTGCAGACCACTGGTTATTCTCTTGGCAAACAATCGATTTCTCTCCAATTAATTCAAACCCAAACTGGCATTCAAATCTTAAAATATCACGATTAGAAAAACCATCGCCTTCTCTAATTCCATATAAAGGTGTGCCAGGGTCGCCGCAGCTTTCTTTCTCAATTTCTGTAAAAATAGAGCAGAAAAGTCACTTCCCTAGAGTTGGAGAGACACGATACCGAACTACAAGGTGAGCCAATACGGATTCTGTATGCGAAGATATTGCAGAACAATGAACGAATGTATTCACCAATCTCATTTTATTCTTCTTTTACTCTGCTTTTGGACTATAAAGAGCCCTTCATTATCTTTATCTCAATTTGAGAATTTTATATTTATAATCCTATGGATAAATTATTGGAATCTTGTTAATTCCAGTCCTTTGCACGCAGTACAACCTACAGTGGGAACAAAGACTGTAAGACATATTTTTAGTTATGTGGAGCCAAAGAATCCTATGTCAAGCCCTGATGGTGGCTACCTGGGAAAGAGGCGTTGGTTCAAACCCACACCTGGTTTTTTTCTTTTCATTCATGAAGAAAGAAGTAGTTTGAGTGTGATTCACTATGAGAAGGACAGAAAATAGGGGCGTGCTGTGACCTGGGCTAGGAGGCTGACATTCACGACTGCGAAATGCAGAGGGGAAAATATGCAGAAAGTATAATCTGCAGCACACCTGAGATAGTTTCTAATGGTTTGGGGTCAGTGTTTCAGCTCTGGTGTGTCATCTTTCAAGCTCTAGAAGACAATAGCATCTATCTCAAGTATCATGGAACACTGGCTTTTCATGCTATCTCAAATGGGCTCACACACAGGAGCAGTGGATGGGGTGCATGCCTGCCATCTTCAAGGACTGCCACCAAGACTTCAGCTGGGCCAACTCTCATTGCTTGAAGCCAAGATCAGGGATAAGGAAAAGTGCTAGCCAGCTCTGTACGTAGCAATTCATAGACATACAGGCAGGCTTGGGCCCAAATAGAGACAATTGCACCTCCTTGAAGGAGAGCTGCCTAGTCAGCGGTTCTCAACCTGTGGGTCGCAACTCTGGTGGGGGTCTAATGACCAAAACACAGGAGTAGCCTAAAGCCATTGGAAAATGTTCTTTATTTGGAATTACAGTTTTGAAGTAGCCACCAAAATTATTTTTTGGTTTGGGGTCACCACAACATGAGGAACTCTATTGCGGGGTCACAGCATTAGAAAAGTTAAGAACCACTGGTAGATGGTCCTCCACAGTGGACAGGATGTGATGCAATGATTCGTTAGGAAAAAAATCAGCATATTTCTCTCAATTTGGTAGCCAAGTAATCTAAAATCTTTCATGCCTAGCATAACAATTATGCAAAGTCTTTGGTTTTCTGTTTGTACTACATACAGACAATATACACATGCATATTGTGTGTGTGTATATATATATATATATATATATATATATGCACAATATATTGTATATATACATATGTATTATATAATACATATATGTATATATGTATTATATATACATATATGTATATTCATGAATATAAATATGTAGATTTTTCTCCCCAATCTCAAAGGCTGTTTTATTCTTATAATATGCACCTGATACAGCAAATTGTAGATCATGACCAAGACAAGTAAAATGTATATTGCTAGTGTGTTCTTATTGCAGTTAATAAACACTTCTACCATAATCTAAAGCTTTTTTGAGTAACCATTGGCTGGATTACCTCCCCTACTAAGGAGTAGCAGTCCCTTTCCAGGGTACATTTCAAGGCCTGATTGCCAAGCTGTACTCATGGACAGAACTTTACGGGATGGACTGAGGGCTGCACAGGCCTTGTGCTCAGAGCACCACTTAGTAGGCACCGGTGAGAGAGCCACTAGCTGTGCAGATGCCTAAGGTCGCTACGTCAGCCATATATTTTGGGATGGTTCTGTGATCACATTCATTCTCTTCAAACCATACCAAAAAGTAAATAAACATAAAAGGTGGAACTAAACCTATCCTCTAACCCAGCTCTGCCTCTCCAGCATTTACACACTTCCGCTCATTCTGTAAAGCAAAAGCCACAAGTTAGCATGCAACTTTCCAGTTTTTCCCTCACTTTTACATTTATAAAACATAAACTTCTGTACCACAGTGTATTGCCTTATATAAATATAAAATTCATGCTATATTATCAACTTTATTATACGGTCAATATTGTGAAAAAACTTGGTCTTTTAATTTTTTAATTAATTTTAATGAAAAGAAATAGCAATGAGACAGTTTCACCGCAGGTTAATAAGACAGTTCCAATAATTAATATATTGCAAATTATTGTTTTGTAGTATTTGTTCAGAGTACAAGATGCACACTTGATATCTTATGTAAATACTGTTAGTAAAAATCTTTCTTCTCATTGAGCTAAGAGAAAGTAGCTATATATATAGTCCAACACTCGATAATAGTAGTGGGTTATCAGCAGAACTGGCAGTGTTGGAAGCTGTTGACTTGAGCTTTTTACAGCTCAGTATATTAATATGGGTTTACTTTTTATACGTCATGGTTAGACTTTTGATCTTTTTTTTTTAACCAAGCAATAATATTCCAGGGATGTGGTAGTACCTCAGTTTACAAACCTATTTTGTTTTATGATTTTGACAAAGTCAGCTGTGTTTGTGTTTCTGTGGGAAAGGAAACCGTGATTGTATCTCTCACCTAATGTGATTTGTGAAACAATTTCTAAAAGCTTTTGTTTTCCAAATGAATTGTTTGGAAAGAGAAGTTCTCATGGACTGTTTGACTTCATTTACATAGTTCCATTTGTCATGAGAGACATCATCTATAATATTTTTGGTGCTTTCCCATCCAGTTTTAATACCAAGAAGTGAAAGCAGTCATTTTTCATATTTTAATAAACTTTTAGCCGGGCGTGGTGGCGCACGCCTGTAATCACAGCACTTGGGAGGCTGAGGCAAGAGGACTGGTGAGAGTTCAAGGCCAGCCTGGGCTACAAAACTGAGCTCAAGGCCAGCCTGAAATGTACAGCGAGACCCTGTCTCAAAAAGACAAAAATAAATAAATAAATAAATAAATAAATAAATAAATATGAAAAAAGTAAACTTTTGTGTAGTCTGCTTAACAGGAAAACTTGGACCTTCAGCTTCTGGACTTCCCCTTAAAGCTGCCAAGGAAATGTCTGTTAAGCACCTCACATTTCAAGACAGGTAGTACAGTATCATAGGATTGTTACAGAGCTTACGTGTATTGAGATTAAAAATGTAAGTCTTTAGTCTTCCTCATTCCTAGTTGCATTTCTTGTGTTTACCTCTGCAATTTTCCTTGTATTTATTTTTTTAAATCTTTTAATTAATTTGTTTCATACAGAATCTCACAACTCAGCTCAGACTTTGAGATTCTCCCATCTCACTGCCGGATGACAGGAGCACATCACCATGTCCAGTTTTGGTGTCTGGCACAGTGCACTGGTTCCAGGCTGGCACAGCATGAAGTCCCAAGATTGAACCTGTGACCTTGCTTTATACTTAAAATGGGTCTTGAGATTCATTCTTTTGTTTAAACACCAGAGTTTGAAGAACTCTTGCCCTGAGTTTGGGTTAGCCTGTTTCCTTTTCTTCATTCTGGACCCATCTTTAACACTGTTTGGCATCATTTTCCTGTTTTTTGTTTTTCCCTATCTTCTTGGGTTAAAATATTTATTTATTTATTTGTTTGTTTGCTTGTTTGTTTATTCGGGGACAGGGGTTTGAACTAATAACCGTGCACTTGCCAGGCTGGTGCTTATGCCATGGAGCTATCTCCCTATCCCCCTTGAGTTAAAATCTTAGATTGTTTTTATTAATTCATTTATTCTTCAACCTTTCCTGTTTTCTTTTTTTTTTTTCCCCCTGTATTTTGGGCAGGGTCAACATGGTCTACACGGTCTCACTATTTGGATCAAGCTTGTAGTGTTTCTCCTGCTTTCAGACTCCCACAGTGCTGGGAATACAGGCATGCCGCACACCAGGGATTGAACCCTGGCTGCTGCGCTCTGCCTAAGCAGGTGCTTTAGTCAGCTGAACTATCAGGCCAGCAACAGCCTTTCCACTCTTCTAAAATTAAAATTCAAATATTGAAATTCTATGGCAAGTATTACTTTGATGTAGAGAATTTCATTGTTCAACTTCTACATAGTCTACCGCTTCTATTAATTCATAAAAATCCTATTGCTTTTAAACTTAGGAGTCAGGACTATAATTTCTTTGGCGACTTGTATTTCAGTATTTTTAAATGTATGGTTCAGTGCTTTTCTTGGTTGATTACAAATATTATTCCTTTAGTATTCTCTCTGTATATCTCACAGAGGGTAAATCAGTAAAATATCTTCAATTCATTATCTTTGTCAAGTTGAAATTATTTAGACCTTAATTATTTTTGTGTGCTTGTTCTGACAAGTTATAAAAAAAAATCAGTTGAATTTCCAAATTGAATCTGAATATTATGCTTCCTTATCTTTCTGTCAAATATATTATATATTATATATTATATTATGTTATTATATATTATATATTATATATTATTTATTATATATTACTCCACATGATATCATCCAAGTTGTTCAGTTTATACAGCACAGGAAACTTTCTATACTTATTCTCACGAGTTGCACATGTGGACCTAGGTTGGCTGTGTAGCTGTGTACATCAATGACTAAACATCGTGGTTTTTTTGTTTGTTTTTGTTTTTTGTTAATGTATTTAGGGTAGGGTCAACAGGGTCTACAAGCTCTACAGGGTATTCATGGTCTCACTACCCAGACCGGACTCATAGTGACTTTCCTATTTTCAGCCTCCTCATCACTGGGATTATCGGCCTGCACCACCTTGCCCAGTCTCAATTGCCACCTCAGTGTGCCCTGGGGGCGGGGCCAGCATAGGACACAGGAAGATCAAATCCCAGCCACTGTGCTCTGCCTAAGCAGGTGCTTTATTCTTCTGAGCTATCTGGCTGGCCCTAACAAGATTTTTACAAACAATAACCAATGAATAAAGAACGTAGCATTTTAGAATAATGATACCTGCTATGGGGAATAGCTGGTAATCAGACAATAGGGGCATTAATAAGCCAGGTAGAGAGACCTATAGTAATATTATTCTTATAAACATTATTTCTATTATTGGCCAAGTAGGTTCTTCATCATTTAAAAATAATTCATTCAACTTTTATTTTTAGTAGTTAAGATATAGAATTTTAATTGAAAATGGTTTCCTTCAACATATTTCACACCTCCCCTTGCTCTTTTTATCATAGTAGCATTTCCAATGAGAAATTTCTGATTCCTTTTCCTCTTTCATAATTGACATTTTCCCTGATCTTTTTTCCATTCCTTCCTGCAAGACTTATGACACTCAGGATGATTGACTGCTTTTTTTTTTTTTTAATGTTGGCTTTTTAAATCTTATTTTTTATTTGGTGATTGATTGATTACTTCTACCAACTTATAATATCTCTTCCACTGTAGAGAATTACTAACATTATTCCTTTGAAAAAAAATGTTCTTACATGTTTCCATATTTGGAACTCTTTTATAATGAATATGAGATATTTGGAATCTACCTTCATGTTGCACTTTCAACTTTAAAATTCTCTTATTTATCATTTTAGAAGAATTTCTTATTTTTGACATATTTAAATTTTTTCTTATTTATTATTTTAGAAGAATTTCACATAATTCCAGTATGTATATTTATGTATTTATACATAATACTATTTAGTTTAATTAAACACCATTTTATCTATGTACTGTAGAATTATCTTTTTATTTCCTTAATGATGATCATTACTATTTCTTATTGTTTAATTTCCTCTTATGTTTTATGCATACAATTTCCCCTTTATATTTTTAAGGCTTTTTTAGGATAAATATTTTTTCTCCTTTACTCTTACCATTTTTTTATATAAGGAGAAATGTATTGAGAAACAATTGCAGTGAGCTTGTTTCTTAACTTACTTGAAAATGTATTCAATAGGTTGTAATGACTGTGAAATGCCTGAAGACAATGAGCAAGAGAATACAGTTTGGGGGAGAATGAAGCTGCTGTGCTTGAAAAAAACTCTCAGACATGTGCTTTCTTTCATTTGCTTCTTTCTGTCCCTGCAGGGTTTGCAATCCCCATCACCACCTAAGCTACCCCACTTTCGGGCTTCTTTATAGTAATGTAGAAAATCACTGTGCTTCTGAGGTGAGTACTTGCTTATGTTGACTGGAGGGTGTTCTTCACTATGATGTCTCTGAACCTGAAGAGCCTCTCTTCATGACCCGATGATTCCACATCTTGACTCCAGCTCTGAAGTTGGCCTACTCTGCTTGGTGGCCATGCCAGGCCGGGCCACACGGCCTCCCAGGTGTAGCTGAAGCAATAGCTGTGTACTGTAAGCATCCTGCAGCTTAACAGCAACTGAGTCTTTCTCCTCTCATTTTTAATAATTTTTTAAATTCTTTCTATCATCTTTTCCTTAGAGGTGAGTGCATTTAATTATTTAAAATCAATATTTTTTTCCTTTAACACAACATTCTTTTTTTTTTTTTTTTTGTGGGACCAGGGTTCAAACTCACGACCTTGCACTTGCCCAGCAGGCACTTGTGCCTCGGAGCCATCTCCCCAGCTCCCCACAACATTCTTAAAAATCAATATGTATGTAAATAAAGTTGTGGGGCCTGGCAGGATTGCTCAGTGGTCTAAAGTGCCTGCTAGGGAAAACTTGGGCAGCTTCAGGGACCGCGGTTCGATTGGGACCACATGCTGCGCCAGCCCTGCCCTCGGGACAGGCTGAGCCGGCCATAAAAATTAGTGAATAAACAAAGGTTCTGAAACAAGAAAAAAATAAACAAATAAATAAAAATTTTTTAAAAATTAAAAAAAAATAAAGTTGTAATTTGGAAGTTACAACACTAACATAGACTGAAAAACTGTATTCATAAGAAAAATAAACACACCAATTATGTCTCAATGCTTTTAATTTTTTTTCTATACAGGAAGCAAGATTGACATCTGAACAAAAATTAATATGCAATACCTAAATTCTGAGCTAGGGATATTTCCAAAGAACAATTATAAATAACAGCTATCATTTATTGCTCATTAAAATGTACTAGTATTCTGAAAACATTTTTTTAAATACTCATTATATAATTTAAGCTTCAAAACAACTCTACGAAGGACCTTACCTCACCACTGACAGATGAGAGAGCTAAAGGTCACAGGAGTGAGGTGCCATGCCCAATTTTACATATTTTGTAAATAGTAGAATTTGTGTCTCTCTGAACCCAAAATGCTAATCACCCTGTTATTAGGCAAGAAGCTTTCATTTGGTAGTTATCTGTTAATGAAATCTATGTTTAGCTTCTAGTAGCTAACAGAAACCATGCCAGGAAGTGCTCATCTATGCTCCTGACCAAGTAGCAGGTGCCAGTACAATGGCCGTGGGGCATCTGAGAGGTAAAGATCGGGTGGTCATGACGCATCAGACTGGGGTGTGGCCAGAGAGCGGGCATGTGTGGGCGTGACCTGTCAATCAAAGAGATCTAGGACATCCTGCCTGTAGTAGTGCATGGCTGTAATCCCAGCACTGGGGAGGCTGAGGCAGGTGGATCGGTGCGAGTTTGAGACCAGCTTGGGCTACAAAAAGTGAGCTCAAGGTCAGCCTGAACTGCATAGCGAGATCCTGTCTCAAAAAACACAAAACAAACAAACAAACAGATTCAGTATACACTCCAAAACCCTGCACCTGGGACCAACCCAGATTTTCTATCTTCAATTTTTCTAGTGGGAAATCAGACAAGGTTTTGATTTTAAGTCCTATGTCTGACACCACAATGGGAGATACAAACAAAGCCAGGCATTAATTTCACGACCACCCGGAGCTCTTTCTGTCCCATACTCTCTCCCTGCAATGCACACTTCTTTTCCTGGCTTTCATGAATGTAAATCTTTGCTATCTTTTATATGTATCTTACATAATTCTTTGTTCAGCCCTGAAGGAATCTGGAAAGAATCTGTAGAAGTCATGCGGAGCACCCAAAGCACAAGTGATAGTCACACACGAAGTAAAAGAGTGACTCAGAAGTCAGGCACACTCTTAAAAGGAATCCCTCTGACAGAGGTAATCACAGGTCCTACAGGAAGGACCTCTCCCTTTGCTTCCCATGGCCCTGCCTGCTTCTTCTGGGCCATACTCCATGGCCTCCAACCCTGGGCCACTGGGGACCAGGCATCCAAGTCATGAAATGCTGGGACACAGAACACATCGGGACTATGACAGTGGTCCCTCACTTTTTCGCGGCTCAACTTTTGCAGACTCACTGTTTCGTGGGGCTTCAAAAAGTACTTGTCTAAAATACTGATTGCTGATTTTTCTCAGTATCGTGGCATTTTGCAATATCTTATGGTATATGTATGTTGTTGAAATTACATTGATTTATGAATACAAAATATGGTTAAGAACATTATAAGTATTTTTAAAACTGTGGGAAAGTTGTGTAAGAGAGTGGGAAGCCTTGTAAAATCCTATACATACTAAAATCCTATATATACTAAAACAAATACGATGTCGCTGCTTCACTGATCTTCGCTTATCGCCGGTGGTTTGTAATCTCGGCAGTAAGCGAGGGACTGGTGCATAACAGTCTATCTTTTAAGGTCAAACTACTCTTGTACCACAAAGACTGTTCTGACCTTGAAAGCACGGATTTGTGTTCCATTCTTTGGGCTTTCTTAGCCTTATGCCACTTCTATATATGTGCATTTTATTATAATTATTTTATTATTTAACTCTCTCCTTTCATTAGTTTTTGCCCATCCTTTTGTTTCAAATATCTATAGGCATGGTGACAATATACATGCATTTGCTGTTTGTGCATCAGTCAACGTTGCAAGCCCTTGCGTTTAATTCTGACACCGTCATAAGGATAACCCAAAAGGGCAAACTTGTGTGTCTAAATTCATACCAGTTTTGAGTAGAAGAGATCATATTTGGATCTAAGGGGTCTGGTTGCAGAAATGAATTTTTAACAGGACAGCTCCTGTCAAACCTTCACATTGGACAAAGGGTTGTTGACATACAAATAAAAAAAGGCATGAAGAATCGCAAACAAAGTCAATTGATTCTATTAAGAAACAACACAAGCAACTCCAATGCCCTATAGTTATACAGAATCTATGTATAAAGAAAGCAATAGAATATTTTGTAATAAAGTTTGAATAATTCAATGCTTAGTTTTCTTGCAATTGAAATAGAGTACTAGATACTATTTTGTTTTTATACACATTTTCACCCCTACTTTGTTCTGCTCTTTGGTCCTCTCTCTAGGATAAGAGGAAAGATTAAACTTTGTGGGACCAGGGAGATAGCTCAGCACCTGCCTGGCCAGCACAAGGTCCTAAATTTAATTCCCAGTACCAAAAATTAAATTAAATTAAATTAAAAAGTAAACCACTACTACTATACTTGGTATACTAGGTATACTAAGTACTGCAAGAAAATGGCGTTCTAAGGCCAGTCAAATTGCTCAATGCATTAAAGTGCCTGTAAGCAGGCGCAGAGCCCTGGCTTTGATCCCTGGTTGGCTGTACTGGCCCTGCCCTCAGGGCACACTGAGATGGCAATTGAGACTGGGCATGGTGTCTAATGCCTGTAATTCTAGCTCTTAGGAGGCTGTAACCAAGTGTATCACTACCAGTCTAGTCTAGTAATGAGACTCTGAATAACCTGTAGACCCTTCCTTAAAATGCAAAAAATAAAAACCAAACAAATAAATAAACATTGTGTTCTCAAAGCAGAATGGGTTCTGTGCCTCTAGCTTTCTGGAGAAGGAGTGGTGGAAGGTGATGAAGTTGATAGGATATCGGTGTGAGCAGGTAAGGAAGAAAGGACAGTATCATGCTTTCTGCCACCCCATCCTTTTTTGCCTGTCAGTGAAGGATGGCTGTCTCTCCATCAGTGCCAGTATACAAAAGCCAGCCTTATCCACATAGCTGTCCTTGGAGTACCATTAGCTGGAGCAACTGTAAAACCTCTCACTATTTTCCTTAACTCCGCTCATATTTAGCTGAAGTGTATATATCATTTGTTTTCTACAGACTGACTTGTTGTTATGACATAGTCTACCACTGAAATCGCTGATAAATATAAAATCTAGGTAACATCCCTCTAATCCTTGATATCATTATCTTGCAGTAATTTTGTTTGTTGGAATAACAAGTGAGACTGTAGTGTTTCCCCCAAACGCTGCCTCACTGGGAGTTGGTTTCATATCTGTGTATCATGAAATCTGCACGTGGAAGGAATCCGGTGAGTACTGCACCTGTCCCTAGAGTCAGAGGTTAACACCCACAGGGTAACATCTGATTCTTCTTATTTTATTCACTACTGTACAGACAAAGAAACAAGACAAGTAAGAAGAGCTCAAATAAATGCATATGGTGGCTAGAAGAAATATAGACAGAGAACTCAGAATGTGTACAGTTGGTATGTTGACACTAATATTGGAAATATAGGTTTAAAAACAATGGCTGAGTTTGTAGAAACAGAATTTTAAACCTCTATTTTTATTGATCAAGTTAACTTTGATCCTTGATGCCTAAAGTAATAAACTCTAATTTAAAATTCAATCAGATTTTCAGTCAAAGAGTAACATCTGGCCCTACAGTGACACAGAAGCTCTCCGGGATCAATCTCTCATTAGACAACAGTTGACACAGCCATTCGGGGACTTCACAGAGAAACGGTGATGGTTGAAAGAAAGTGATCTGTAAAAGTTGCAGTTTTGCTGATTGTGAATGTTAAGAAGTCTCTTGGGAATTTCATTACCTCAGCAGCAGGCTTACAGAGATTGTGAAATAAAAAATCGTGGAGGTAGAAAAGACCTTGCTAGTTAAGCTAGGGCTCACCTTCCAGCATCTCAGATAAATGAGTCTATAATCAACATTTAAAGAGAAGCGAATCCATAACTGCCTAGGCAAAAGTAAGGAGGGAGGCAGGTGCAATAATAAATGGGTGGACTCTTGCAATTGTGATGGAAACACTGACATTTAAAATGCTTCATACTAAGCTCAAATGTTTAATTAAAAATTCGGGAGGGTGGCAAATATAGCCCAGGACCAAGTATCCTGTTTGCAATCATGGTACATTTTTGAGGTAAAAAATAGAAGCACCCTCACAAAGTACTCCAAGCTTGCTCACATTCACTGTTCAATGATACTGAACATCTTAATATTCAGCTTAGGATCTCTTTATTATAAAAATAATGAGCTTGTAGATAGGAGCAAGATGCTCCATTTCAGATATGCTGGAGGAGGGAACTTTGAATGTTTTCACTGAAGGGAAATGGTAAGATTTACTCTAATTTAAATGTGATACTAGGGCAGGGAGATAGCTCAGTGGAATAAGTGCTTGCCTCGCAAGTGCAAGGCCCTGAGTTCAAACCCTGATCCCACAAAAAAAAGAACATAAATGTGATACTGTGTATAGTGTATATGAACATGACATGGTGCATATATATAGACAGAAATACATAGCTTAAGAAACATAGCACGTTTTTGTTTGCTTTTTAAATGAGATGTTGCCTCATTGGTTTTTAATGAGATCTTGATTCAGTTGGTTTTTGTATGATTGTATTTATGTGAATATTACAAACCACTTATGTTTCATGATATCTGTCCAAATTGTTTTTTTTTTTTTTTAATCTGTCCAAATTGTAAGTTTAGAGGATCAATAGAAGGGCTGCCAGTCATGGCCAAATCTGCATGCCAGGTTTGTAAGGTTTCCTAGCCAGTGCGTCTATGAATTTGTTTTTGTAAGACATTTTGCCTCATGCTTCTCAGTGAGTTTCAGATTTTATTGTGACTGTAGGTTCTGTGGTGTTTAGTGTAAGAATCTGCTGAATAGTTGTGACTCTCTCTCCTCTCTCTGTCTCTGTCTGTCTCTCTCTGTCTCTCTCTGTATTGATCTCTCTCTCTACTTCTATTTCCATGTCTGCCTTTGTCCCTCTCTTTAGAGACTCTTTGGGAATACACTGGAGGGAGGGAGGTTATTTTAAGGAATATGTTTATGGTTTCTCGGATCTTACGTAAAGGAAATACTTATTTTACAAATGTAGGCTATTCAATGGTTATTAATTGTTATATCTTGAAATTTTACAGTAATATGAAACACACTACACTGTGAACAAATGTTCTGTCCTATAGCTTTCTACTTTGAAAATGTATTTCATATCCAAAATAATTTAATGTGATGTGGCGGGAATCATTTGGGAAAAACACCCATACCTCTTAATGATGATAAGTGCTATAGTTCAGGGAATTTAAAGTCTAGTCTCATCAACTTAAGTGTATAATTAATTCACTTCAGCTCAATATTTCTCATTTGTCCACTGTGTATGAGAAATTTGGCCAGGAATCTGGCCACCTGACAACCTCAGGCATGAGCCTGAAAAATATGCCACCTCAGCATGGTAATATTTTAGGTTGAAGGTGTCTGAGCAACAGCAGAGAGAGAAAGGACTACTATCTCTTTTTCTTCAAAACATACAATTCATTTTTACACAAAGTTTATGGAAAACTATCTTCCTTATAGCAGGAAGAGAGAATGCTTGTCATGAGGGATTGGAAATCAACTGCAATGAATCTGTTACAGCTTATTTAAACAGCTTTATCCTCCACTAGTTTCCTCCAGTATACCTCTGAGCCACCCTCCCCACCAGGCTGTCCTTAGTGTGGATCCTTGCATCTCTCTGTGTCTTCACAATTTTATTGTTTCTTTGTCTAAAATGTCTCTAAGATTTTTGCTCTGGTCACTTGAGTTCTCCCTTTCTTATGAGATTAATGACATGTAAATTTTTCTTCAAGCTTTTGTGCTCTTCCTCTGTTGATGTGCCACATGTCAGTTTAACTTTTTATCCCAACCAGAAGCTTAAGAGGGCTGGAAGGATATTTATCCTCTTCTATACATAGGATTATCTGCCCTTAGAAGTCACAGGCTGTGAGAGCTGCCCAAATTGATACATTAAAAGAAAATTCCCTGGAGTGCCTTCTTGAGAGAAAAAAGAATGGGCTACACAGTACTCAAAGTCATTGCTACAAAATATAAATGGTTTAAATGTCAAAGATGATACTGAAAATGAAGTGATTTCTTTTATGCATTCTGACTTATGCAATCGGTTTTGGTTTAGACTATTAAAGACGACACATGAAGTCATAAGAAATTCTTTCTCCCTAACTTGCACTGAAGCAGCATTCTTAAATTGGGCCTATTGTTTATCTACTTAAGGTTGAACCTAGGAACTGTTATGGGACTGGTACTGGGCCTATGACAAGAGGACAATGTCATTGGCTTCCAGAGGGTGAGACTCTAGGAGACCCAGAGTTCAATACATGCTATCTGTCTTATTGACTTTTTACTCCTTGCTGGGACAAATACCCAACACCCAAAATGAAGGAAGAAAAGGTTTATTTAGCTCACAGGTACTAGAGGTTTCAGTCCATACTCAGCTGGATCCAAGGCTGAGGGGCACATGGCAGAGAGCAGCAGTTTGTGGTGGCGGAACAGTGATAATGGCAACACAGGCAGGCAACCAAGCAGGGCAGCGGAGAGCAACAGCTGTAGTCTGTCTCTCTGTCTCTCTTTAAATTACATCAGGCTCTCTGCTTTAGCCTATCAGCCTCAGGCCACACCCATAGTCTCAGCACTACTCAGACCATAAGTTCAACGGTAGTAAAACACGTAATCCCATTGGATCACCATTCAAGTCTCAAACTCTAGAAGTCCCCTCTCTTGACTCCATGAGGCTTTGGGGAGACAACTAGACATAAAGTGTAACACTATCATCCAGTAAGTCACAATGAACACAACATTTCCTTCTCAGTCTTTCAGGAGCAGTGTTCTTATTCATGTTTTCATTCATTAATCGATCATTTATTACTGCATTCATTCAAATGACTGGAAACTTCATTATGTCTGAAACACAAGTAACATTGAGCCCATTACTGTCTATCAGAAAATAACAATCATATATAGTTTTCAATTAGCAATAATTGCGCCTCGGATAAACCTCATGGGCTACGATACTGCCACAGTGCAAAGCTAACACTCATATAAAGAAGCAGCATCAATCATTTACTTTTAGAATACGATACATTGGCGACACCAAGAAGAAAATGGAACAATCATGCTCACTAGGGAAAGGGCAGAAAGTATTGTATAGTTTGAACATTAGCTAAGATTAGGCAAGCTCGCGTGGATGTCTCGGTATTCAGCAGTGGTCTGTGATATTTCAGGAGAAAGGAAGACTGACTGAAGGACTGACTTTGTGAAAGAAACTGGTCCTTTGGGAGACTCCAACTAGCTCAGTATGGTTGAAGTCTGGATTTGAGGAGAGCAAGGTGAGAGGTGGGGTTGGGAAGATGTGCTGTGAGCTTTGTGTATCATCTGCAGGTTGTTTGATCTCATTATAAGCTGTTACTGTTAAAGCACGCTGAGATTACACACGCTGAAGAAAAAAAACCATACCTAGGAACAGTTGCATTAGGCTCATAGGAGATAAACGAAACATCACATGGGCTACAGTCCATTAAAGGACATGTCCTTGTGCCCTTGGCAGCGGAGAATCTACTAAGAGCAATAGCATGAAAGTTGCAGGAGGCCTGGCTTTTGCGAAGACAACTCCACATAGCAGCCCCCAGTTGCACCCTCACTTAACCTGTCTATTTTGAAAATATTTTCATTTGAAGCACCTTGAATGAAAGAACAAAGTGAAATATAGATTTTTGTCAAAATCGCTGTAGCTACCTGTTTAAAAGTTTGCAAGCAGGGATAGATCAATATTTTCTGAACTCTAATAGCTTTCAAAGTGAATGGATTTTTCTTTCAAAAGAACCATGAGTATTAGCCCAGCAGCTGCTGTCAAAGCCTTCAAAACACTATCATTCTTACTGTATCTGCCAGACGGTACAAGGTCTCGTAAGTATTTGAAGGTGTAGCTTCATGTATCTCTGAAGCAAGGAAAAACAGTGAGCTACTCTGAATATGATTATTAAATACCTCACTGAGAAAAGTCATAATACAAAGAATGAGTTTTGCTTTAAAAGTATCTTGATATACTACTGGCTTTTAAGTAATGAATGCCTTATGAGTAAGTATCTCAACTATTTCAAGTAAATAGTTACTAAGAAGCCAAGTGTGCTGAGCTGGGTCATGGGTCTAGGCAAATTGGATGAGATGTTTGCTGAGGGAGATGGACGTGATATTTAATCAGACACTTTATAGCAAGGGGGGTTAACGGAGAAATAATAAGTGAATGTAATTCTATGACTTTGAAGCTGATTTCTACAAATGAAGTTAGGTCCCTGACATTTATATCCATAACCAGAGCTGTCCTGTCTTTACCCATCTTTCAGGCTCTTGGGCTTCTGTGTCCAATAAAAATTATTCAGGCACATGCATAATATTGAAGCTAACAGGGAGACTGGGACAGGACGTTGCAACGTGAAGAACAGCCTGGGCAACTCATTAGGACCATGTGTCAGCATCAAGTGGGTGGTGACAGCGATAAGAAATGAAAAGTCTAGGCATGCTTCCGCACGTGCTTCTGCTTCGATGTCTGCCTAGCACGTGTAAGGTTCTAGATTTAGGACTGAGTACTAAAAGCAGTACTCAGGCCACATTGCTAAACTACAGTAAAATTTTAATTGTCCTGCAACTTGTAAAGTTATCTACATTTTAACTCTTTCAAAATTACAGAAATAGCCGGGCGTGGTGGCTCATGCCTGTAATCCCAGCACTTGAGAGGCTGAGGCAGGAGGATCGCTGCGAGTTCGAGACCAGCCTGGGTTACAGAAGTGAGCTCAAAGCCTGCCTCAACTGCACAGTGAAACCCTGTCTCAAAAAGCCAAAAAAATAATTACAGAAATAACTGTTATAGTTTTAAAAGACTGTATCAAGTGAAGACTAAAACAGCAGTGATGAGTTTTGACAAAAGAAATCATCCTCGAAATCTATTTGCAGAGGGAGGTGTAGAAGGAAGATTAAGGATCAAAATCACTTTCGAACTAGTCCCTTAAGCAACATAAGATCCAGGAGCTGTTTAAAAGTTTGCAAGCAGGGATAGATCAATATTTTCTTCATTTATTTCCAAAACCCAAAGGGCTGCCTACATGCAGGGACACCAGCTGCCCCAGATGGGACACCTAAGTGTGAACCACTAGAGAAGTCCAGGCAGCCACACCACAACATCCACCACCAGCAAGCAAAAAGGATCCACACATGAATAGTGGCAAACTTGCTGCATCTTTCTCTCCACTTCTAACTCAGGTTCAACCACGAAAGCCAACCATGCTGCCTCAACTTACCCTGATTCTCCTTTGGCTTAGCCTACATCTAGTGTCCCCAAGGGAACAGCCCCCAATCATAGCTTCACTGGGCCCTGCCTTTTTATTTAACTCTAAAATATTTCTACTTCACTGACTGTATTAGAGTCCCTGCCAAACACAAGCAAGGTGCCTAAATGCCTTGCTGCCTCAGGCTATAAACTAGTGGCCTGGCATTACTCTCCTCTGTAGATTCTTCATTTATTTCCAATAATCAAAGTACATTTTTTAAAAAAGGGGATGGTCAAACATTGTTGGTCAAATGTGGACACTATCAAAGTTACCTTGAAAGCGATGACCTTAGCTTTTCAAAAAGACTTTTTTCAATGTTATTTTAGCCATGTAAATAACTGTAGAAAGAGGAATTAAACTGTAGATTCTTGTTAAATAAAATTATTTTGATCATAAAAAGTACATTTTTAAATATAACTGCTCATTTATTCATATATACTGTGATATAAACACACATAAAAATAATGCCAAAATATTCTTATACAATTCTTAATCTCATATGTATATTATAAGCAATAACCTGTGAAATTTTCTCTCTTTTTTTTTTTCCCCGCTCCATTCATTTAGGAAATGCAAGCTAAGAATGGTGGTGCACAACTATAATATCTGCCTTTCTTTGCTTGCTGCTGGCCTATCCTGAGAGTTGTATAATGCAAGCGAGGGAGGAACCAGAGGGAGGAGAATCTCAGTACTGACGTCAGCCAAACCTGTACAGCTGTGCCTCTACACAAACTGGAGCTAATGGTTAAAAATTATTTATTGACTCAGAAATGTGACTTTTATGTTGAATGACATTGAACTTAAATCTTCTAAGGCTTAATTTTTACTTTTTAGTCATCGGTTTAGTCTTCCTTGGAACTTACATAAAACACGCTTAGTTTTGCCTTTCTCAGTTTTTCCTGTCCTACTGCATACTACTCAAATGAGGTTACATGGTATTGGACAGAGGAAGCAAAGAAGCAAATGGAGAAGAAGGAGGAGGAGGAGGAAGAAAAATCTATTAGAAATGGAAATGACAATGGAAGAGCGAATTCGAATTGGTTTTTAAAGGCTTAAATTTTCCTATTGAAAATAAGAGGCAATTTCCTTTATTTTAGACTTCCATCAGTATTTTCTGTTTTAAAATTATTTAAATTATTTGTAAAGCTGAATAGGGATTTTACTATTCTCAAAAGTTACTTCAGGATCTGCAAGGATCTCTGAGTCAACCCTGAACTATAGTTACCAAGGAAGATGATGTATATTTCTCCTTCTATGACAGGGTAAAAACCTAACTTTCTCCAAATCTCAGCACTCTCTCCTATTATAAGATCATGTGCAGGTCAGTGAAGGGTTGCATGCCTATCATCCCAGAACTCCAAGGGCTGAGGCGAAGAGATGACTGCTGTGAGCTCAAGGCCAGACTGGGCTATATAGAGAGCTTAAGGCCAGCCCAAACTACATCATGAGATCATGCCTCAAAAATAACCAGTTAAACAAAGTCTCTGTCCATTTACCTATCTGATTGTCTCTATGTATCTATGTTCTCTTCATTATTTTTTATTTACTGCCGTAACAAAATACCCAACACCCAAAATTAAAAAAAAAAAAAAAAAGATTTCTTTAGCTCAATTTGTGGAAGTTTCAGTCCATACATTTTTGGCGCCCAGGCAGAGTGGCACATGGCAGACAGCAGCAGTCCATGAAAGCAGAAAGCATGAAAGAGCAAAGGGAAGGGCGGCAGCTGCAGCTTCTAGCCAGTCTCATTACCCTTACATTATAAGCATACTGCTGTGGGGCGGGGGGTGTAGAACTCACACAATGTCCGTGCCCTCCTCTTTCACAGGATGAGAATCCCCTGATGAGTCACTTAATTAAACTCCTAATTTTCTCAAGTTTACATAATATATCAACCAGTACAACCTACCTCTTGTCAACTTGGCAACCAGACATGTCCTTAAACCATTTTCCAGGTCCATAGGCATGCTTATTAACATTGTACAGCTTGAACCTAGTATTACATTAGAACCACACTATTTTCCCCAGGACATCCTCCTCTAAAGACTCATGCACATCCCTGTATGCAAAAGGTATTTTAGTCCATCTCTAAGAGTTGCTGATGTTCTAACCATTCCATGTTGAAAAGTCCAAGTCCCAAGTCTCAGATCTAACAAAAGCTTTTAGCTGTGAGCCCCTGTACAAATGAAAAGTTTAACACTTCCAACGTCCAATGGCATCACATAACATTACCATTCCAGAAGGTACAAATAAGAGGATACAAAACATTGGAACCAAACAAGTCCAAAATTCGGAAGGGCAAACATTAAGTCCTACAGTTCCATGTGGAACATCCAAAGCAACCTGGAACAAGTTGTGAGCTCCAAAAGCCTTACCTGGCTCTAGCCCTACTGCAGTACTGCTGCTCACTTCCATTGCTTTTATCTGAGGCTGGCTTTGCTCTGTCCTTGAAGCTTCCTTCAATCTACATTCCTGGATGTTGCAAACTTCTGGAGCTTATCTGAATACAGTTCTTGCTCACAGCTCCATACATTACCCTCTCAGAGGCACACTGCTTGGCCTCCCAGGCCTTCTGAAATGTAGTTGAAAGTCTTCTTAATCTCAGAACTCCTGTATTCAGAGCGCACCAAAAGCCAGTTCTATGTGGATGATGACAATGTTTGCTGCCAGCTGGAGAAGGAGCCAAGCTCTATTCTCTCATGAATGTAGGGGTTGAGTGCCTGTATTGCAGAGCACTGTGACTCTGGTTCCAAGAAAAAAAGTTCTCCATGTTGCTGTTGTTCTGGAATCAGGTGGGGCTGCTGCCACAATTCAGACTAATGGGGTCTGCAACTTTCTTCTCAAAGCAAAGTACTTCACTCATGCAATTCTGAGGCTACAAAGGGTGAGAACCTTCTACCTCCTGTGATTCCTTCGAGACATCATTTTTACTCTCTTGTTACTCCTGGGAAATGGAGTCTCAGACCTACCTTTGCAGCTCACAGCCTTCCAGGAACTTTCTTTCTTACCAAACTCACAGCATTTAAAATCATATCACAGGGTTCTTCGCTTTTCATTCCCAACATATAACTGACTAAAAGCCTCTGAGTAAAAGCCCGCAAAAAGAGCCAACTGTCTCATCATATGACTGCCTTGAGATTTCGTACTTTTTGTAAATTTCTCTTTTAAGCAAACGTCTACAGGATGTTCAGGGTTTCACTGTTAGATCAGACTCATAGCGATCCACCTATTTATAGAATCCCAAGAGCTGGGATTATAGGCACATGCCACAATATCGAGTCTCAGTTGCATTCTCAGTGCACCCCAGGGGCAGGACCAGCATGGTAGGCCTGGGGATTGAACCCATGGACCTTATGTCTGCTTGCACTTCTTTAATCTGCTGAGCTATTTCACCAGCGCTGTCTTGAGATTTCTTTTGCAAGATTAACTAGTCCACTGCACTTAATCTCAATTTCAAGCAAAGTTTCTAGATAGGAGCAGAATGAAGACAAACTTTTTGGCAAACAATAACACAAATCGTCCACAGTCCAACAAACAGTGCAGTTCTTCTTCAGCAGAAAGCTCCTCAGCCTTGTCTTTACAGGCAGGCTTTCTATCAACATTCTGGCCTTCTGAGCTCTGACAAGAATCTCCTATACAGAAGACTTGAAGGCATTCCAATTGTTTTCTAGTAGGAGACATTTCTAAACCTTTCCTCTCTCTTCTCAGAAGCCATTCCAAGAAGCTCATAGCCTACATTTCTGGATATAATCATGGAAAGAGCTCCACTCCTGGTACCAAATTCTGCCTCAGTTACTTTTTACTTATTGCTGGGACAAAATATCCAATACCTCAGATCACAGAAGACAAGGATGATTTAGCTCAGTTTGTAAAGATTTCAGCCTATATTAATCTGGCTCCCCAGCAGAGTGGCACATGACAGAGTATACAAGTTCGAGGTAGCAGAAAGCAGCAAGAGGCAAAGGAAAGGGAATCAGCTATAGCTTCTAGCCAGCCTCTCTCCCCTACATACATTATAAACCATGGGACTAGGGGTGTAGAATTCACACAATGTCCACGGCCTTCTCCTTCACAGGATGAGGATCTTTACAAACGAAGAATCCTGGCTGTCTGCTGAGTTACTTCAATAAACTTCTAAACTTCCCCAGTTGACACAATGTATGAGCCAGTAAATTTCTCTTTCTTCCTTTCTTTCTTTCTTTCTTTCTTTCTTTCTTTCTTTCTTTCTTTCTTCCTTCCTTCCTTCCTTCCTTCCTTCCTTCCTTCGTTTCTTTCTTTCTTTCCTTCTCTTTCTTTCTTTCTTTCTTTCTTTTTTTATCTGCCTTGTTGTCTTTGAAAAAAGACAACTAGCTAACATGATTGGTCACTCCACTTACAGGTGCATTTTGGATGACCCATGTGCAATAGTGACTCTCACTTATAATGGGGATTAGCTATCATTTATCTCCAGGACACATACATATTAAATTATGTTACCTGGCTATTTAAAAGTGTAAAATATTGTCTTTGCAAAACATTCTTTAGTAGTTTGCCTATTATGCACATTTCATTACAGTTTAATGTTTGTTCAATATTGTAAGAGATTTAGTTCTAATATTGCTTGAGCTCATTCTGAGTTGGTACAATTTTGTATTTTAATCATATTTTAAAACATACATTTCAATCATATATCTGATATATATATATACATATATATGTATATATATATATAATGTTCTTATATATATGATAGTGGAAAGGAAAGAATTTCTATTTTTTAAATTATTCTGTGTATGGAGTTATAGATTTGAAGATGAAAAAGCTATGTATAGTATTTAAAAAGAAAAATCAGAGAAAGATACACTGGGTTAAATAATTCTTACCCCATGAGTATTCATGGAGTAGTATAATACATTCAAATATTATTAATTTTGCTTGTGGCAGAGATTTTATGCCCTTATATAAACTTGGTAGGCCATAAAAATTCCCACTTACTTATATAGCTCTCTTTTACATAATGTATGTTAAAATAGACTTAGCATAAATGCCTCCTTGATTCTCTAAACATCATTTTAATCATCATGTAATTTATTAAAACATAGTTTTCTCAAGAACTAGAGAAATTTTAATTACATACATTTAAATTCTTCCTACCTTCAGAATTTAGATTCTCTTTTGAAATCAGTATTTTAACCTTACCTTAAACTAATGAAGAAAATATTTAAAAATAGATTTATATCATTAACACATTTGAATATGTATGTTTTGGATGGAATGAAGCAAACTTTATTTTTACTTGTAAATGTTAAAATCTAATAGATTTATACTCAGCTTCTAACCATAAAGTCCATATAAATTAACATATACTTTTAAACTACATTTTTCTTATAAACTCTGATGTGCATGTGAAAATTTAAAGTCAAATATTAACAATAAAATAAACAAAGATATCCCTCCTATCCAATGATTTTTAAGAACAAGCATTTCAAGCCGGGCCTGGTGGCGCACGCCTCTAATCCCAGCATTTAGGAGTCTGAGGGAGGAGGATCAGTGTGAGTTCGAGACCAGCCTGGGCTACCAAAGTGAGCTCAAGGCCAGCCTGAACTGCATAGCAAGACCCTGTCTCAAAAAGACAAAAATAAATAAATAAACAAATAAATAAATATAAAAATAGTAATAAAAATAATAGCTATAATATTAACAGTAAAATATATGGATCATAACTTATGTGGGTGCATCAAAATGATTCCTTTGTAAGCCGGGCATGTTGGCTCACGCCTGTAATCCCAGCACTTGGGAGGCTGAGGCAGGAGGATTGGTGCGAGTTCGAGACCAGCCTGGGCTACAAAAGTGAGCGCAGGACCAGCCTCAACTGCATAGCGAGACCCTGTCTCAAAAAGACAAAAAAAAAAAAAAAAAAAAAAAAAAAAAAAAAAAAAAAAAGATTCCTTTGTAAGTAAAGATAAAAATCAGAAAATTGTATAGATTTTCTTTGTAAAATATTACTGGCTACAAATTATAAAATGAGCCAAAATAGAATCAGAAATCAGAGTTTCAGAAATATTTAGGTTATGTATTTTTTGACTAACAGGCAGGTCATAAGAACTATTTACTTATGAACAGAAGAAATAATTATGTGTTAACATATTAATAAGACACAGTTGAAATATTAGTTGGAAATGTGGAAGTCTAGAAATGTAATAATTATCAGCTTTTATATGCATAACCACTTGCACAGTAGAATGAAATATTAACACACAGAAAGAGAAATGGCCATGCTAATATTATTGATTTCTTATTTACAATTATGAGTACTCATTTTTTCATGGATTTTCAGTGTGACAGAATACGCGCTCTTCTTGAGTGGAGAGGATGCCCACTTGCTATGCCTCTCATGTGTCAAAAGAGGTCGGTACCTCACGTAAGACATCCTTCTACATTTTCTAGTTATTATGGTGAAGATATTAGATTGGATATCATATCTCACATGCTTGATGGCAGGAAATGGCTCTGTTGGATGTATTTAATTAAGATGTGAGACAGATTCTAAATAGCTAGCATCAACAGCAACTTTTCATTTTTTTTGTCAAGAAAAGCTGTTATTTTCCTGTGAATGCCATGAGAATCCTTATTTTCAGAGGCCGCTATCCTTTGCTCTAGAGCTTTCTGGTATAACAATGGCCTAATAGTAACATGGGAAGCACAGGAGTACAATCACAGGCTTTAGTGCAAAGGGACCCAGGTTAAAATCCTATCGTTGTTGCTGAGCATTGCATAAGTTTGAGTACATTACACACACAGTTACAAGGGTTCCACTTCATCACCCCTGCCACAGGGAACACCATCATAACTACCTTATAGACCTCTCAACAAGATAAAATGAAGTAACTGGCACAACCACTACCTAGTATATTCTAGCCACACGAATTCACGCATTTGAGTGAATGTATTGAGCACCCATGCAGACCCCAGTATTTCTGTAGCCATGCAAGTCACAGCAGTGAGTGATAAATGAGATCCTCCTCTCTCCACCAAAAAAGAAAGAAGCAGGAGAAAATATCTGCCTTTGTGAAGTTTATAGTCTAGCCCATGAGACAGACAATATAAAATAAACCAAATAAAATTAGACAAGGGCATTATAAAGGAAAGAGCTAAATAGAGCAGCATAGGAAAAGTGTGAAAGGATCAACAAGTTCCAGTTTTTCACGTAGAGGATAAGACAGGTCCCCTGCATTTTGGGCAGATGGAATATCTATCCATACATGTACTAAGGGAGAGGCTCCCTGGAAGGCTTATGCCCAAGCATTTTCAGAGGAGCCAGGAGTGCACGATACCAATTAAGTTTCCAGGGGATCATTTAGCTGCTGTCTTGAGGGAGAAGAAAAAAATAAGTGGAAGAAAAAAAAGCCATTTAGGAAGTGACTGCTATAATATAGGTTACCAGAGGTGCATGGGCTAGGAAGCTGGCTGTGCAAAGGGTGATAAAAATGAAATTCGGCTTGTGCTTTCAAAATAAAGCCAATGCCATCCACTAATTGATGAGATAAAAGGCCGAGGGGTGAACCCAGTATGTCTCCGACATTTTCCAGCTGAGCAACTCGAAGAATGGCATTTACATCAGTTGAGGTGGAGAAGACTCATGGTAAAGCTTTTGAGAAGAACTCTGTGAGCATCTCCATGCATATGAAGAGAACACATGTATGGCTAGAGTCCAGCAGGCCATGTGGGCTGCCCATATCACTATGAATGGATGCAGAGATCGTGGTGAAAATTATGTTCCCCGCAGCAATCGCTGAGGAATTGAGCTAGAGGACAGAGGAAAACAATGACTCATCAAGTTTAAGCGGACTAAAGAAAATAGCGTAGCAATAGCTAACCCCAAAGGGTAGATTTAAAATTGTACACAGTATGGTAGCTCCAACTTCTGGATATATTATAGAGAAAAGCAGACAGCAGATGAATTGATGTGCTTTTATAATCTGAATACTCCAAAAAAATTTAGGCATATATCTCCAAACATGTTACATAATTTAAAATGAAGAAAAGGATCTAAAGTATTTCCTTCCAATTAACTGGCATTCAAAGATACTTTGTGAAGTTTGAGTCCATTTGAATCATAATTTGCAAAGTATTCCTTGCCCATTAAGTTTTGTTGGTGAAAATAGACAGGTTTGAGATTAGATATATCAAACTGCGACTTGTCCATGACCGTTCTAAGCATGGGGGATAATGCTTCCTACTGAGAATTGTTGATCGTAACTCAGCAATTACTTTTTTGTGTGTATGCCAACTCTGTGTTGTTAATTAAGGTTTTACCTCTATGTTCTCCTAGTCTTAGACTCCTTTCTAAATATTTAGTCAATGACTATACATGTGGCCAGTAGTCAAGATCAACGAAAGCAGAGCATGGAAGTGGTGCAGGAAGAGACATTACAGAGTGTGGTTTTCATGTGGTTGTATAACCTACGAAGGAGCGGAACAACTAGCGCTTAGGGAACCAACATCAAACTGTCCTGACAGCTTGGACACTGGGATTTAGGTTGCAGATTAGAGGAACAATTATATCCACAATAGAATTTTAGTCATTCCTATCTTGAAATCCTCCATTTTTTTATCTTAAAGAAAAAAAGAAACTCAAAGACAAATAACAAAGACAAACAAAGAATCAAAAACCAAAAAAAAAAAAAAAAAAAGGTACAGATTTTCAAAGCAAGAACAGGAAACTTTTCTTTCCAGCACCAAGGACTGAACTCAGGCCTTTACACTTGCCAGGTGAGCACTTATTCTTACTGAGCTATTTCTCTGGCTACTAACAATGATTGTTCTACTACATACTGTTACCATCAAATTTGTTGCTCAGATTACCAGATATAGGCATGGAAGACTGATTGAACAGTTAAAACATTAATTCTTTTTAAGGAGAGTATAGTACTGATTTCTATTAGTTTTGAAGGTAGCAGTTAGTGCTTAATACTTTTACTTTGACCAAGTTTTTATTCTAGTATCTGTAATCTGAGAAACTATATTGGAAAAAGCAATGCATAGTACAGCAACCACTGCTAAATACCTTTCATCTTGTTTTTAGTTTTAGATGTGTATCATTTCTAATGTCTTACCGTTATTTTTATTCTCTGATCAAATTAAAGTAAAGAAATTCTACATTTTTTTAGATTTATTCACACAGGTAAGACAAAAATGCGACTGAAGACATTCCAATGGAAACCGCTAATCACAATTTTAAAATGATATAAAGTGCTGGTTTAACAAGTTACATATGATCTAGTGAGAAAACTAGAAATACAGCTATGTTTAGGTACTATCGATACACCAGTACCCCACCAAAATAACTTGAATGACACCAGAACTTGTTATGTCTTACCTCTCACTATAATATAATGGGTTTCTTTTCTTTTCTTTTCTTTTTTTTCTTTTCTTTTCATTTTTCTTCTTTCAGAACTTTTGTTTGTTTGTTTATTTATTTATTTTTATGGCCGGCTCAGCCTGCCCTGAGGGCAGGGCTGGCGCACCATGTGGTGCCGGGGATCAAACCATGGTCCCTGTAGCCACTTAAGCTTTCCTAAGCAGGCGCTTTAGACCACTGAGCCATCCTGCCGGGCCCCTGCAATGGTTTTCTTGATTCAAAATATATTATAAATGAAAACTGAAACTATATAATGCCAAATATTCTGAATAATTTTAGCAATGTCCTGATATACATCAAGTTATGCACAGTAGACTTTTCATACATTGTGCTAGTGCAGGGTTTTGAGGTGTAAAATCTCCCTTAATTCATGAAAGAGAGAGTGCAAATTGCTTGTAATTTTCCAGCAACTGAATATAATTAATTGGTTGTAGTGCTTCAGATATGAGTTTATGAACAAAGCGACACAAACATAAAGGATCTCTTTTACTGGGTAGTCATAATCTTCTGTGACTTCTCTCCAGCTCTGTTTAGTGTGTGAACAAGATATTTTCTGTTTAATTAAACTAACAAAGGGGGAGATTGAGCATTAAAACTCCAAGGACTGTTCTTGGAGGGCATTATACAGTGCTTCGAGATTCTTAATGGCCTTAGAGGAAATGGCATAATTTTCTTCCCTAGTTTGAAAATAGGCTTTAAAAAAAGCTCATCCTCAGCCAATATCTATAATTAAAAAGAATAGATTGAAACTGAATTGTTCCAGCTTTTATACTAATGGCATTGTGTAATATCTATGATTTTACAACATATGATTACTGAGATGTAGGACTGATGGCATCACATTCCTCTATTTTATGTTACTTTTCTAAACTAAGTACATTTTATTCAAATTTTATTCAAAATGAAATGAAAGAGTAAAATAGTATTGGATTCTAAATGGCTTTTTAAAATTATTTAAAATCTGGATTCACTAGATGGAAAGTCATTTCATTAACGAAAGAAGATAAAATGATTGAAAAGGGTCAGGTAATTAAACCTTGGTATTGAACATTTAACTTATGTTTCCCAGACTATAAATTCTTGAGTTAAATTGGAATCAATTTGAAATTATTTGGTGTGATGCTAATTTCCTTTTCTATCCAGTATTTCATGTTTACACTAAAAAATGAAGGCTATTAACATCATAGTTAATTGGTGGTAGTCTCCGGAGAGGAAAATCATTGGAAAGCTTGAAATCTGGATCAGCAGAGCCTCTACTTCCTCTCTTTTAAGATTAGATGAAGTAATTTTAAAACAATATACTGATTATAACGCCTAATAATAAAGTAAGTTTATTAGGTAAATGCCTTTGGAAACTAAGCAACAGAAATAAAACCATGAACAAATTTATAAGTTACAAAACAGTGAACAAAATTATTATATGTTTATCTGATTGTAATAACTTTACTAAAAGTAATGTAAAATTCAAAAATTACATGTGTATAAATGTCAGTAGCAGTTACTTTTTACAAATCAAGATGTGCAAAGCCAAGTACCTCTCTCTGTTTTTTATTACTTTTAATAAGAAATAACAATGCGACACTTTCAAAACACATTAGTAGTACATACTTAATAATTGATACAATGCATCTTGTTGCCCTCATAGTAGTTATTCAGAGCACAGGATATAGATACCATAATTTTTCTAATCATTATTGAAACACCTCTATATTTTTCAAACAATTGTACTGTTATTTATGAGTGAACTGTGCTGTTTTATTTTTTTTCTTCAGATTTTGTCTTCTTCACTTATATTTAAATGTTATTGCTTTGAAGAAAAGTTTTCCTTCTGCCACTTCTTTTTTTTTTTTTTGAATTGTAAATAATGTCCCAAATCTACACCTCAACATCTTATTATTTCTTTCTTCCTTCCTTCCTTCCTTTCTTTCTTTCTTTCTTTCTTTCTTTCTTTCTTTCTTTCTTTCTTTCGTTTTTTTAATTTTAGGGGCTGTTCTACAGGATATTCATGGTCTTACTACTAGATTGGACTCATAGTGACCCTCCTGTTTACAGCCTTTCAAAAGCTGGGATTATGTGCATGCACCACCATACCTAGTATCAATTGCTGCCTCAGTGTGCCCGGTGGGCGGGGCCAACACTGCAGGCCCTGGGATCTAGCCCCTAGCCCCTGCACCTGCTTGCAGGCGCCTTCAACCATTGAGCTATTTGGCTGGCCTTTAATATCTTATTTCCAAAAGAAAAATAATTTTTGAAATTGCACTATATATTATCTATGTTTAAAATGGAAAATTTAGAAATTACATATATATTTGGTTTTGCCATGCATTGCAAATAAAGTATCAGAAATTATTTCATATGCTTGCATATATTTGAAAGTTGAATATACAATTATAGAATTATTGCTGGGCGTGGTGGCGCACGCCTGTAATCCCAGCACTCGGGAGGCTGAGGCAGGAGGATCGGTGCGAGTTCGAGACCAGCCTGTGCTACAAAAGTGAGTTCAAGGCCAGCCAGAACTGCATACTGAGACCCTGTCTCAAAAAGACAAAAAAAAAAAAAAAAAAGAATTATATACATATTCTTGATACTAGCACTCTGAGGTTTATGTAGTAGCATCAACCACAGGGCACTCGCCCCAAAGGAGAGTTGATAAGCCCAAAATGGCATCTTCTGTGATCTTGCCAAAACACCCTGTCCTGTCCTACTGCTGTCCAGGACTTCCCCAGAGCATGGCTAGAACATAACCAAGCAAGCGTCATCAGGGCACCATCAGGCCCAGCAGTGACACCACGTGAAAATGGCATAGAGTGGACCGTGACAAGTACATCATCTCCCAGATAGCAAGCTCATATGCTTGTACAGCGTCTGCACTCTCTGCTGATTAGCAAACCCTCGGTAGACAGCCTTCCTGCATTTCACATACAGGACCCTTCCCTGCTAGTGGGGACTCTCTTGCCTTTACATCTTTTAAATAAATTCACTTGTGCTCTGCCTTCAGCGTGTAACACCGCCCTGTCACCCTCTCCCACACCCAGTGAGATTGTGCTTCCTTGTATGCAGGGCAGGCAGCATGGAAGTGACTTTTCCCAACCAGTTTTCAGTTTAATTAATGAGTCTGATAGGGCCTGGGTAGGCCTCTTTGTGAAAGCCCGTGGCTTGTGGTGGACTAGCACTGTTGGTCACCAATAACCATGCCTGAGCTCAGATAGAGGAGTTGGGATACCACAGGGCTCCGGTATGAGATGATTTCTCCCCTAAGGCCTGCATGGCTCCAGAGGAAATTTCCATCTCAGAACTGGCTACAGCACAGGTTACTCATTAAACATAATCTAAATCTGGCTGTTCTGTTCCTTTCACAAGAATATTTTGTTCCCTCTGTTACAAGCCTCACTGGACTTGCCACTTCTTTAGTGCATATGGTGACCATTTTCTGCAGTGATCAGTACATACAAAGGCTCTAGGTGTTGCATGGGCGTTCGTTCCACACAAACAACTGGTCGACCCAGATCCCTGCTGCTTGGCCATTTTGGCTCTTGCTCTTTCTTCTCATTGTGTGACATGATAGTGGCAGGAGGTTGAAGCCCACTGCAGGGGTTTGGGTCTCCTCCTGTAGTTTTAGTTTTCATCATTGAGGGACCTTGCCTGGCCCTAGCATTCAGCAACATCTTTTCCCCTGGCTGTAAATAAATGTTTATTTTTGGTTGTAATTAAGCTGATATCATTACATCTGTTGTTTTAGTATTATGACTTGTATAACTGGAGTTCTATTGAAGAAGTCCTGTGCATACTTTTGTCTTCAATAATTTTATTAAGTTATTCTTAGAGCAGGCTGAGAATTTCTGTTTTTATATCCAGTCATGGATTCATTCTGACTTTGTTTTACTACAGGCTGAGTTATAGAACTGGATCCATTCTCCTGCACAAGGATAACCAGTTAGTCCAGTAGTTTTTGTAAAAAGGCTATTATTCTCCAGGGTCCAATTTGCCAGAAATCAGATTGCTGAAGATGCCTGGCTTTATTTTTGCATTCTTCTGTTATGTAATTCCATTTCATTGGTCAATATGTCTGTTTTTATTCAGTACCATGCTGTATTTTTTATTGTATTTTTATAAAATGAATTGAAGTCTAGGACTGGAATATCTTCTGCTTTGTTCTTGGTAGGACTTTTTACAAAATTCTGAGTTTTTTCTGGCTCCACACAATTTTCATAATTATTTTCTACTTCTGTATAAGATGCTGATAGTATATATAGCAGTTTGGCAATATAACTATTTTGATACTATTCATTCTCCTTATCTAGTAAGACGGATGTCCTCATATTTTCTAATGTCCTCTTTAATCTCTGTTTTGGGAGATCTATGATTTGTGTTACAGAAGCTTGCCACTTGCCTATATAGCATAACTCCTACATATTTGATTATTTTTCAGCAATTATAAACGGCATTGTTGCTATGAATTTTTTCTTAGAGTGCTCATTCTTGGTGCACAAGAATGCTATTGATCTTTTGTGTTTATTTAGTACTCTGTCAGTCTGTTAAGTTTATTCATTGTAAGAGTTATGTGGTGGAGGTTTCGATCTTTTATGTAAAGGATCGTGCCCTCTGCAGTTAAGTATACTTGGAGTTCTTCCTTTTCTGTTTGAACTCCTTATATTTGCTTCTCTTATCTGACAGCTGTGGTTAAATTTTTGAGTATATTGAAAACATATGAACCTTCTAGTCTTATTCCTGATTATAGTGGGAATGCTTCAAATTTCTTCCAATTCACTATCATGTTGGCAATGGATTTGTGGAAAATGGCTTTTCTTAGTTTAAATGAAGTGTTTTTTACTCCTATATTTATGCATTTATTTACTTTGATTGCAGCTTTCTGCATCTCATATTTTATCTTTTTTTGGTAATTTTTTGATTGTTGTTTGATTGATTGATTGATTGATTGATTGATTGATTGATTGATTGATTTGGTACAAGGTCTCATTACTCAGGTCAGACACATAATGATCCTCCTGTTTTCAGCCTCCTCAGTAATTCTCCAGTTGTCAACTGGGATTACAGGCAAGTGCCACCATACACAGTTTTGGTGGCCAGTTCGGTGTGCCCAGAATTCCAGGGCTGGCACAGCTTATACTACTGGGGATCAAACTTGGGTTCTTGCACTTGCCAGGTAAGTGTTTAGATTGCCAAACTATCTGTCCAGCCCTGAGTTTCTTATTTTAAGCTAAAAACAGATGTAGAATTTTTGTGAGTCCTTTTCTGCATCTATCCAGATAGTATGCATTTCTTATCTGATTTAGGTGGCATTATGGGAAAATAGCTGAAAAAAAGTAGCTGAAGGAAATAGATAATAACAGTTTTAGATGAATCATTCTCATCTTATGTTTATATGATGTATTTAGTCACACAGTTTACAATGGTGTGATAATTTTTGTTTTGAAGTTTGATAGTTTCATTGTGCATGGGATATTTTGGAGAGATTTAAAAATAAATATTTTAGCCTTAATTTCTCCCTGGTTTATTTGTAAAACTATAGGCTAAATTTGATGTGGGAAAACTGCTTGCTATCAACATAGTACTGAGGAGAAGCTGACTGTAGATCCCCATGCAGATGTGTATTTGCTAGTGGAAGGAAGCCACTTTTAGCTCCCTTTGTCATGCAATTGATTTAAGGTTGAGCTCCAAGTAAAGTCAAGCAAATGAGCTCTGTTTTGGGTTTTGAGCTATTAAAGAAATAGTTGCCCTATTTCCAATTGGAAATAAATGTAGACAGGAAATGGCTCACAGAATTATCACACAAGGGAGAAAATATCAAAGGCTGTAGTATCGTGATGGTAAAGAAATTCAAGCGAAAGATAGGGGGAGAAAATAGCTATTATTTACAAATAAAAGACAAAGTAATTGCTTATTAAATAGTTTGCACTTCAGAAAGTAAAAAGATAATGTTTTTCTTTGAATTAATCCACTGGGAATGCAATTGTAACCCTTTTTTATGGTACATAACACATTACATTCAGATACCTAATGTTACTCTTAGGTTACTTCAGCAGTTGCATTGATAACATCATTTCAAGTGGATGAATTTTCCCTAAAATTGGAGTGACCACTTCAGATTTTGCTAAAGTACTAAATTGTACCATAGCTATATTTATGAATGATAATCCATAAAAATTGTCATTCACAAGGAAAAATTATATCACACATTTATGATATCAAAGAGCAAAAAATTTTTACAGAAAGCTGTGTAAAAATATTGAGCACTGCATTGCTGTTATAGTACTACATCAACGCAAATTTAGTGTCCTGAAACTCCTGTCAGAATCATTTTCCATGTTAGTGTTGAAGTGTCAAAGACTTACAAATTAAGAATAACATCATTTATCAAAATATTTTCTGACCAAGATGAGCTTTAAAAATTAATGTTGAGTTAGACCTTCGTATTTTGTACAGCCGTCTTTGTCACCCCTGTAGTTATAAACTTCCTGATTGGTCTAGTTAGATGACATTAATTTGTTTTTTAGAAATTACCCATTAGGGCTGGGAAGACAGCTCAGTGGCACAAGCGCCTGCCTGGCAAGTGCAAGGTCCCAAGTTCAATTCCCAGTACCGCGGTACCACCAAAAAAGAATTTCAAATTAAAATGTTGCATTAGATTTATTAGTACTAATTTTCCCCACATCAGTGAGAAATTTTTATATTGAATATTTTATCTTAAAGTTGTATGACAGCTGATATCTAAAATGTCCCCCAGTCAGCTCATTGTCCTGAGTCTTTAGTTGCCAGGGGATTGTCTTTGAAGTAGTCAGATCACCCTGACTGCAATTGCCCTAGCACCATATTCTGTACCTTGTTTATCTACCTTCACTAGAGATCTCTGCTTTATGAAAGCAATCAAAGGTAACTGTTTGTAGTAATATGTTCAATGTGTATTTGTTCATTGACTTGAATCAAGTTATTAGGACTATCTCAGCAATTATAATAGAAACAAATCTACAAATATCTTCTTGAAGGAGATCAGACCATCTAGGGAGGTATATATCAAAAGCAGGAGGCAATGGTATGAAAGGACTAATAGGACTCCTCCAAGCTGTGTGTAGGTCATGTTTATGAAGTCCCAGCCACGGATCATAAGAGAGGCAAGAATATATGGGGGCTATTTCCTTGCCTATAGTAACGCCACTGTATTCCCTATCCTAGCCAGGGCAAGGAAATGTATTTTTGTGCAGTTCTGACAACAGCAGAAAGACTGGAAACATGGCTACTCGGGCACTGCTTCTCAGAGGTGCTTTTGGGACCAGACCATCACAGCGCAGCCAAGCAGTGTTTTCTTGCCATCAAGAGTCTATGGAACTAGGTGGGCCAAATAGCTCAGAGGATTAAAGAGCCTGTAGGCAGGTGCAAGGGCCGGATGTTTGATCCCAGAGTGTACCTTGTCAGCCCTGCCCCTGGGGCAGGCTGCGAGGTGCTGCGAGGTGTGGATCACTAGGATTCCAATCCAGTAGTGAGACCCTGAATATTGCATAGACCCTTTCCTAAAGAAAAAAAAAATAATTCTATGGAACTAATCTTGTCCTGACACCAACCAACTAAGCAGAGAGATTGCCCTGCCACTAGTACAACTGCCCCTCCTCTCTGAGATGGTAAGAGACCGAGGGATTTGTTTGCTAAAAATTATTACTATGCACAAATGTTTACTGGTTTTGTTCTCTTCTCATTTTGATGACTGTTAAGTTAAACTGACATGACATTTAGAATACACAAGTCATTTTAAGAAAGTATCTATGTTCATTAATAATTATTTTCATGAAATATCTTAATTTTTATTCAATTTTTACTTAAGACCATAATTGGCTTATTTTATAAATATTTTGGTGGCCAAAAAAGATTCTAAGATGGAATTGTTGCAGTACATGCTTGTAATGAAAGCATGCTGGGAGCTGAGGTGGGGGAGTAAATTCCAAACCATCCTGAGCAACTTAAATTCTTAGAGAGAGTTTATCACAAAATTAAAAAAAAAAAAAAAGGCTGGTAATATAGTTGAATGTGAATTCTCCAGGTACAATTGCCAGTAATACTACTCCATAATTTTTAAAAGTCTCATCAATGCAACTTACTTTGTGACTCAAAAGTGTAACAACGTTTTCATATTAATAAATCTTTTATCTGAACACATGGTAAGGGAAAATATAATTTATTTCAACTCAAATGTAATCAGGTAAAGGGCACAATTTCTTCTAAAATATACTTTAAACATTCAATACACTTTTTAATGTTAATCTGATTCAGTAAAGATGTGTTTGACCTTTTAAATTTCATCAACTCTCCCTCTAGCAGTAAGGCTCCTTATTATGAAAAGTTTGGCCAGTCATCATAATAAATGCTGTTATAACATAACAAAATCATAATAATTCTTCCTTTAATAATATATTACTATTTTCTTTATTCAAAAGACATTCAACAAAAATATAATCACTACCCCAAATTTATTATTAAACATGCATATTTTATTTTAGGATTTAAATGTTTGTTTATATTGAAGTTTTTGCATACCAGTTTTATATGCTGCAGCTTCTTGTTTAATTTAAAAATAAAATGATGTCTTCAATGAGGAAAGATTATGTAGGCAACAATGGTAATAATTCTAATTAGCAAATAAGTAAATGTAGACTACATAATTAAAAATAAGAATTAAATGTAGTATAGTAAAATTGTTTCAGCAATGTCAATAGGGAAAAAAAGAGAAAAAAAGCTTAGAAATTTATAAGTAATAAGGCAACAAATATTTAAACAATAAAATTGTAGGAACATATATGTTTTCTATTTTTGTAAATACTACATGTTGCAAACATTTCTAGCCATATGAGGTAATTCTGTTCTGTTGAAAAAGCTAGAAAGAAGGCTAGTGAGAGATCTCATAGCAAAAGCACAGTACTAACTTTCCACAATAGTAATGAAATGCTTATCTCAGTATGAAACTAACACTTTCCTTTGACTTTGGGCAAAATGTTACTGTCACTGTTGAGATTTGCACATGTAAAATGCCGATAATAATAACACCTCAGAGGGGTGCTATGAGGCTTAATTAATTTGTCCAGAGTGCTGTGGGCATGAGGAAAGGTATGAAGTGTGGACATTTAATCACTATTACTCCTCCAGGACTTCTCTGTCAAGCTCACCTAGAGAGGCCTGATGGAAGCCTGCCAAGACTAGAGCTCTGAAGGGCTGCACTGAGCAGGGCAATGGATGAGTTAAAAGCTAGACTCTAGGAAGGAGCCTAAAACAAATAGAGAAGTTGGCTGTCAGGGGAAGGCAGAGGGAGTCAAATGAATTAGCGTTGTAATTTACTGTTTAATAATGTACACAAGTGAGCTACACAGAAAGAAGTAGGTGGAAGGAAAAGTAGTGAAGACAACGGAATTTTTTGTTGTTGTTGTTCTTGGTGTTTTTAATAAAAGACAATAAGTAAAGGGAGAGGGTGACCTGTAAGGAATGGCAGGCAGACAGACATGGTATGAATTAAAGTAATTTTTAAATGTTAGTAAGCCAGAAAACTCTCATCAGAAAGTTAAGAATTTTTGGTATTTAGAAACTGTCAAATTTTTTTGAAAATAAGATGGAAGGTTTCTACAGGACAACTAAAATAAAGATTTAGGAGGTAAAGCTTATCTCAGTTATCACTGAGAAATGACATGTTCAAACAAGGCCTGAATTTACAAGGTTCTCATGGGGTTACATTTAAAAGTGTTCCAGTGGAAACAACATAGAAGGGCCGGGCATGGGGTGCCCTCCTACGATCCCAGCTCCTTGGGAATCTGAGGCTACAAGATCTCAAGTTTCTGTTCAGTCTGGTAAATTTAGGGACTGAGCAAGATGACGTAGTAAGACCCTCTCTCAACAATAACAAAAGACTAAAGACTGAACTCAGTGTGAAGGCTGGGTTCAATGACCAGCTCTACCAAAATCAAAAACAAACAAACAAAAAAGTCCATCAAGTTGCTTATTAGACAGGAAGCGTTCTTTTGAAATTTCTATTTTTCGACTTGCAATGCTGCACAAGCTAGTGTTGTATTTGCTTATTTCTTCCCATACCACTTTTTCCTCTTTGTAATAAATAGCTGACGTTTACATTGTTGTGGTGGGATCCAAATTGCTCTCCAAGTGGCTCATTGTGTGAAAGTCTTTGTTGCCAATGCCTTAGTGGGCTTTGAAGAAATGACAAAGTCATGAAAAAATCCAGCCATTAAGTTATTCATTGTAAAAAAAAATGTCATGCATGATGACATCATTGGAAAATAATGGAGGCTGCAGTGCACAGGATATAGGTGGAGTAAATGAGGTACTACGGATACTCCGTGGGGACAGCATGTTGTTTCTGGGCCCTTGGTTCCTAGGGTTACCTTTCTCTCTTCTTCCTGGCTAATAAGAGTTGAGCAGTTTTGCAAGGATATCATGCTGTTAAATCCCAGTTTGTGCCATAGTAATGGAAGCAACTGCCCATGGACTAAATCTTCTGAAACTGCAAGTCAAATTACATCTTTCCTCCACATAAGTTATTTTCTCAGGTATTGTGTCAGAGCAATGAATCTCTAACACATATTAATTTTGAGTGTCTGAAATATTAAAAGCAATCCTGAATTACACTTTGAATTAGCTTAAAATTTTCTGTCTTATTTTGTAACTTGAAACACATTGTTCTCATTGAACCAATATTATTATCACTGTTACATATTTAGAGAACATAGCTATTTTAGAATATTTCCATCAAAAAAATAATTGGTAGTTGTTTGAACCATTACTTCATACAAGTCCTTTCTGAGAAAATGTAATAAGAATAAAAGATAATTTAACATAATTCACAAACTATAGAATGAATTCAAACACATAGACGTGTAAAAAAGTTATAATCAATGAATAGCATACATAGACTGGCAAGATAGCCCTGCAGTTTAAGTGCCAGCCTGCTAAGTACAAGGACCTGGGTTTGATGCCTGGTGCAACATCCCATGCCAGCCCCAGAACCTCATGTGTGCTGTGATGACCACCAAAACTGGGCATGGCGGTGTACGTCCACAATCCCAGTACTGTGTAGGCTGAGACAAGAGGATCACTACAAGTCTGAGCTGTTTAGGGAGACCACATATCAAATAAATAAATCAATAAATAGTTTTTAAAATTAATAAATAGCATACTGTAGTAAATATCAATTTGATATTTTTGCAGATATCATATAATATTTGCAGTGATAAGTAATGAATGCCCAACACATTATTTTCTTCTATCACACTTATTTCTCTGTACTATTCCAAGCTCCATGAGCAAAAGCCTGCATAGAAAAAGGTCTCTGAATGGGTGATAGGAAACAAAGACTTCATTGGACAGTGCTGCTCTCATTTGAGTCTTGTCATGAAGGAGCTTTAGTGGTGGCAGAGGATTTACATGAATCCAAAATGTACATAAAGTGTTGTTTAGGAAAGAGGAGCGCCCAACTCTGAAGAAAGTAGAGAAATAATGTGTATTTAAAATTTCTCATCATTTTACTACCAGCATGAGTTGTACATGTTATTAGACCTAGCTGAAGTTGAAAACAGCTACTCAATGCCTACTCAGTGAAAACAAATGCAAAACAAATTCTAGAAAATATAACTGATGGTGGACAGGAAATGAAGCACAAATTTGCCTTTTTAAAAATCATTCAAATAGTCCAACAATCAATGTGAATACCATATTAAATTCCAACTAGGGGTCTTATTCTTAGCAATGGTGAAAAAAGAGTACATAATTTGCACTAAAACATAAAGAGAGAAGAAAAGTTAGGTGCTGGAGCTGCTGCTACTTTTCCCTTTTTTCTCTTGCTCCTAGCCCCTGCCTTAGATGTTTTCCCTCTGCCTTGTGCTACTCTGCCTTTGAGCCACCTGAGTATGGACTGAAACCTCTAGTAACTGTGAGCTGAATAAATATTTCCTCCCTCCTGGCATCTGTCCCAGCAAGACTAACGGACACAATATCTAAGATGCTCATTTATCTTTGTTTTGTCTGGTGAGCATTTATCCATTTGTGCTCCAGCATTGTATCATGGACAGAAAATGCAAAGATATCTGTAAAATTAGGACTAACAGGACTATAGTGCAAATGAATGAAATGTCAAGGCCACCGATGTTTGCTCACAACCTAGCTTGCTTGAAAAGTATTCACAGCTTGAATGGGAATCTCAATCTTTTGATGTCACTTTAAGAAAATATGTTTCAGTCACTTTAATATTGACCACTGTCACAACCTTACGGTATGAGGCCAAGAACATTAGCTCCCGTTTTCTACTTTGTTGCATAACAATCTGTCTTTGACTCTTTGAACATGCACTTGTGTCATGAAAATTCAACATTTTTATTACATACCCAAGAATTAGACTGAAAGTAGAGACCATGCCTATGTTAGACTTTACATTTTGTATAAGAAGAACTGTACTCAAGTCCTATTCTATGTAAATATGCTTGGGTAGCCTAAATCATACTGAAATGCCCATCCATTAGCATATTATCTTGTGTCTCACTATACAATACGCATAGACTGAGTGAACAAATGGTCTAATTATTGCTGCTTTCACATGAATTTAATACTAGCCTCTTTATCATTGACACATTCTGCTAGGCTCTCATCATATTCTTCATGTTCCTGCAGACATGATTTTAATACAGTGGATAAGACAATCTTCTAGGTTGAAATCAAACCTTAAGTTTTTCTTCAAAAGTATCTGTTAGGGCCGGTAAGATAGCTTAATGGACTAAAGTGCCTGCTTCAGCAGGTGCAGGAAAAGGGTTTGATCCCTGGTATGTAATACTGTTCTCACCCAAATGGCGCGCTGAGACAATGCCTGAGAGCAGGCATGGTGGCACCTGTAATCCCAGTGCTTAGAAGGCTGAAAACAGGAGAATTACTATGAGTCTGATCTACAGAGTGAGAACCAATACACTCTGCAGACCGTGTCAGATTATATATATATATATATATATATATATATATATATATACACACACACACACATATATATATATATATATATATATATATATATATATAAATTCCTGTTATAGTTAAAAAAAAAACCTAACTATATAATCTGTGAGATGAAAACAATGTCTTCAAATTTGGATGGTAATAAACTCTGCTGAATACACGTCCAAGTAAAAGCATGGATGAAGACAGTCTTGTGGGAATCTAGAAGATCGCTCCTAGCCCCTGCAGCACCTATTCCTTGTCAGGTATTAGCACGTTTTCATCTAATCACTCACAGACATTGCTGGGAGAGCTTTGTGGATTTGTACGGCTATGCTGTTTTAGTTGTTGTTTTTCTCTTTGAACTTTCAGAAAGTATTTCAATAGTATTAATATTTACCTCTTGTGTTCACTTTTTAAATGTAAAGACAACCTTCACTGAAACTCAAAATTGGGAGAGACATAAGATCTGAGATACAGCAAATATAATTAATTGACTGAGCCATCTAGCTGGTCTCAAAGTCAGCACAATTTGCTTCAAGGGAAGGAGTGAATAAATGTAGATAAAATAAAACAATGTGTACAACCGAGCACATCGTCTCGGGAAAGATTTTTGAACTTAATAGAATACCAAATTCAGTCACAGTGAGAGTTTCAAGCATTTCATTTCGCACAAGTTTAGAATGGATATCTGCTCTGGATATTGTTCAGAAAGAAGGAGAATTTCATCTTCTTAAGGCTTAAAGTTCTATGAAAGATCCTCAGACTTTTCCCAGAGATAAGATTTTGATCACTTGTCCATATTTGATATTTTATAGTTCAGTAGCTAAAGGTAGATTTTCCTGAAGGGTACAGGATAGAGCTTCAAGGTGCTCGCATTTCAGAGGTGAAAGTGTTCTGATGTGTTGCCATGAGCTCGGGTTTGTAGTGGAGTTCCATTTTATGCCTATTGTGTCTCTGCAGCTATTGATAACATCCTGTATCCTTCTTAGAAATGTTCTGGTTTGAAAAGTAAATCATATTTTCACCTTAAAAGAGAGTAAAATAGAAAAAAATATGGTGTGATGTGCTCACAATAAAGCTGCTAGATGTGCCAAAAATAAATTTAGACATCATAGCAGTGATGCCTAACTCTTGAGGTCCAATACCTACAATTCTAAAGGAAACTTTACCTGAAGATCTCAGTTACACAATTCAGGAATGTGGCAAGAATGAAGAAAATCCTTTCTTGACCTTTGAAAGTAGTTCTTTTATGAATTTATTATAGCAGTTGGAATTTTCATCCACAAAGATTGCCATTGTAAATTGAAACACTTAATGTCTAAAGTAGATTATTTATTAATGTAAATCATTGTCTAAACTCATCTTCTATTCTTAGAGCTATGATTGCATTTTGATGATAGTTTGATTGATAGCATGGTGAAAAATAATCTCAATCAGCAAGGAACATGTAAATCTGCAGTGAGATGGCCTGACCTTGGTTTATAGATTTGGTGTCATTATTATGGGGACACATGTGATTTATAAATGGAATCTCAATGCTTTTTTTAAAGTAGAAAATCAACTACGGGCAGGTGAGATAGTTCAATGGACTAATCACTTGCTTAGGCAAGCTCAGGAACTGGGGTTACATCCCCAGGACCTCGTGACATGCCCACCTGTCACCCAGGCATGCTGAGCCAGCTATGGAGACCCAGCATGGTGGTGTGTGGTGCACGCCTGTAATCCCAGCACTGGAGAGGCTAAAAACAGGAGGATCACTACATGCTCAAGCTGTGTAGTGAGACCTGTACCAAATAGATAAAATCAACCAAAGAGCCAAGAAAGCAAACAAACAAAATCAGAAATATGTAAAATGACTAATGATCTATTATATGAAGTTTACATCTCAAAGAATAATTATTCTTTCAAAGTTATGACATAAAAAGATACAATTGTTTATTCTATTATTCAAGGAAATCCTTGCAGGAGGTGTTTGGTCACAACCTCCAAAACACAGCAACACAACTCATAATAATAAATTACTTAATCGTCATGGCCTACTCATGTAATTATTATTATTGTGAAAATAGTCCAGTTCACTTCACACTAACAAATAAGTCCTTTTGTGTGATGTGTTTTGTGAATGTAGTTGTACTATTCTTGCAGAGGAATAAAGATGTGCTCTGCAATTCAGCAAGAAAGACTTACGTTCTGAAAGTCTGAAAGGCCCTTGGGAAAAGTGAGGACATCTTTTGCATGTTTTTGCAAATATAGCTCTGAATATGATCACATTTTGCAAGTCAAATATAAGATGAAGCCTGTCATATTCCACTTAGCATAATGGTTCTTCAAAAATAAGTAAAAGTCCTGAAGCATAAGCCAGTACTTGGATCTTTATATTTGAGTATTTAAAAAACTGTGTGTATTTTTAGCATGACAATTAATATCTAAGTTCATCTAAAATAGATGTCAACAAATTTATTTTAATTAACTTTTATTTTCTTTTAAGACATACTTGTGTATAATTCTTTTTTTTTTTTTTTTTTTTTGCATACTAGTTAGAGAAGAATTTTGAATAGCTTTAGCTTGTGAACTTTTTCCAAGTGCCAATTATCCTGAGCTGTGAAGATTTCGATAGGTGTAAAATTCACTAACTAAATACATAGTACCTAATTGAATAGATAGATACTTAAATATAGAAGAAAAAACCAGATGTGGTGGTTCATGCCTGTAATCTCAGCACTCAGGAGGCTGATGCTGGATTGACAGTTTGAGACCAGCCTGCGCCACAAAACATGCTCAAGGCCAGGCTGAACTGCACAGGTAGACTCTGTCTCAAATAAGAGTAATAGTAATAATAACAATAACAATAACAATAATAATAATAATATAACAATAATAATAATAATAATAGAAAATGATGATGAAGATGAAGTCAAAGATAAAGTTTCAAAAGAATTTTATGTGAAAGGCTAGCATTCTGGGAACACCTGCTCGGGAACCCCTTCCTGTCCCTCTCTTGGACAGGAGATTTCTTTCTGTCAATAAATATGTTCTGCTCATTACCGCCATAAAAAAAAAAAGGCTAGCATCCTTTCAGGAAAAGGATTACAAATGTCAACCAAACATATTCAAGTAAAATAAAGAAGTATACACGAAAAATCTTCCACATACGTGTCAAAGCTCAGTATAATTAAGAAAACTTTTTCTAACCATCTAGGTAAGAAAGTATAAGATTGAAATTAGAAAATGCACTCTATTCCCTGTCCATGTTCTTAATCTTTCATGTATAATCTTCTGCTCAGTTTTCAGCTCTATAATCCTTAATTTTCTGAAGTAATATCTTTGGAAACTGCATTGGACTTTAAGTTTGAGTGTTCCTCTGTCCCACTCTAGGTACTGATGATTACTGGGCAATATTATAACATAGATCTAGAATGTCTGCTGGAAGCCTCATGTGTTCAGAGGCAGGGATTTTGGAGTCCTGTAGAGTGCTACACAGTGCAGAAACTGAATCTGGAGGTCCCATTTGACCCAACTCTTCCCCATTTTAGTGTCTTCCTAAAGGAATTAAAAGCATCACACCACAGAGAGACACGTGCACCCAGGTTTGTAGAAGCACTGTTTGTAATGGCTAAATCTTGAGACTAACCAAAACGACCATTAGTGTAGGAGTGGATAAAAAGATGGGGCTTTTTTCTTTGTTTGTTTGTTTGTTTCATTTTGTTTTTATACAATGCATTCAACTCAGGCATAAAAAAGGAATAAACTTGAGATATATGTAATTAAATCAATATGCCTTGATATTGTAAACTTAAATTAAATAAAGTGAGGTGCACTATCAATGAAGCATTGTCTCTCTTCCGTGAGTATTGGAAGATACAAACAAGAACTAAATGAATGACGAACTAGGAGTCTACTGTTCAGAAGGAAAAGGAACTAGGAGGGGAAGAAAGGACAAAGAGAAAAAGGAGAACAAAGGATAAAATAGAAACAAATCTAGTAAAGAAGCAGGGGCAGAGGTACTGCAGGAAGGGGAGGGGAAGGGGGTAAAAAGAGGGGCTAAGATAAGTCACGCACAGGTTCACGTTCCCTATGATGACTGCCATGGATATGGACCTCTAAATCGTACCAACAAGCTTTATAGACAGTAAGTAAACAGTAAACTAACACTTGAATGTGCTTTACACGGTCTTCTATATTTGTAATATCTACTGCCGTCTGTTCAAACGTAATTTTACTAAACTTTCTCAAGCTGCGTACTGCAAGGGTGTGGATGGTACAAGGACTTAATCAGAAGAAATAGAACAAAATCCTATGCTAAATTCTCACTGAGGCTCGTGCCAATAGCCCCAGAGAATTTCTTGGAAGTATTAACGGAAATTTTACATTGGATATTTCCAAATTATCTTACACAAATATTACATTTTTTGTAGTACCAGGGATTGAATTTAGGACCCTATGCTTGCCAGAGAGGCAATAATTCTACTGAGGTATATCCCTAGATTTCTTAAAATTATAATCTCTCATTGTTTGTACATGTCATGCAATTATCCCCTCAAAATGAAGAGACTTTTGTAAGAGTGTCTCTGCTGCCCTCCATATGTTCTGCCACATCTATCTATCCTTTTATTATTTCTCATTACTAGGATAAAAACGAGTATAGTGCCATAGCTAAGACACCATTGTAAAGGCCAAAGTTACAAAGTTTCCTTCTCTTTTTTGACAGGAAAGTTTCAAGGTTTACACTGAGGTCATTAACCTACTTTAATCTCTCTCTCTCTCTCTCTCTCTCTCTCTCTCTCTCTCTCTCTCTCTCTCTCTGTGTGTGTGTGTGTGTGTGTGTGTGTGTATGATGTAAAAGGAGAGCTTGCAAGCATCCTTTGGTATGTAGATATCCACCTTTGCCAGTATCATTTACGGAAGAGACTGTTCTCCACTTCATTGTACATTCTCGGTACCTCCTTGAACATTATTTCACCACAGAAGTGTGGACTTATTTGAGTTCTGTCTATTAAGTTCCCTTGGTCCACATGCCTATATTTATGGTCCACATGCCTATATTTATGGTCCACATGCCTATATTTATGCCAGTGCTATATATTTTTTTCTGTACCAGGGATCAAACCCAAACCTTGCACTTTCCAGGCAGTCACTTATGCTGCTGAGCCCCGTAATTACTTTAACGATCAACAAAAAGGTAAAATAGACAAATAGCATGACATCAAAATAAAAATCTCATCTGATCCACACAGGAAATAATTGATTGAATAGAATGAAAGAGAAGGTTTGCAAACCATAAATCTCACATAGGACTGATATCCAAAATATCCCTAAATTCCTGAAATTAAATGGCAAATAAAATGGGCAAAGAAAGAACACAACAGAAACAAATAAATATAACAAAATAAGCAAACAAAGCAAGCAAAGCATGGACTCAGGCTTGAATGAATACTCTTTGCTCCAAAAAAGACATCTAAATATCCAGCAGATATTCTAAAATATGTTCAATGTCCATATCACTTTCTGACCCACAGACAGTGTGTTCTTCCCCTGTATCCACAAGGTAGAGAGGGGCAGGTCAAGAGTTCCTCTCAGCCTGTTTTTTCGTCACCTTTTGATTGACACAGTAATCTACACATATTTATGAGATGCCCTGTGACATTTAAACCCATACACAATAGAGGTGATCACGTCAGGGTTTCTAGCACCTCAGACACTTATGTCCTCGTATTGGAATCATTCACAATCCTCTCTAGCAGCCACTGTGAAATGTTCGAGTAATTATTGTCGACCACAGTTACCCCATCCTGAGAGCCAACACTAGACACTATCTTGCTTATACAACTCTACCTTGTTGACTTTGGCCACCCTGCCTTCACCTGCTCTTCCTCCAAGCCTTTCTAGGCACTAGTAATCATTGTTCTGTTCTAGCTTCTGCAGATGACATTTTAGCTTTCTTGTTTAATTGAGAAAGAGCAGCAACTGCCTTCTGTGCCTCCAGCTTCTTTTATAAGGGCACTGATGCCATTCCTGGCTTCATTATTTCTCAAGGCTTTGCTGCTTTTTTCCTATTCCAGATGTACTAATAACATCTTCTTAAGAGAAACAATTCCATCAGCTGATTTTTCAGGAAATACAAATTATTATAATATAGTGCATATACTGAAGATGCTGTTAGAGTTTACTTCATGTTTAATGTTTTGATCACAATATAAAGTGAATCAAAGAAACACAGACTGCTACTTGGACAACTTAGAGAATGAAGAGGGAGAACTATGGATCCCAAGTTGTATAAGCCAAAGGGATGAATAGGACAAACAATGAAAGAACCCAGTGAAAAGATGTTAAACACACATGTGAGGTAGGAAAAATCTGACGAGTGGTTTTACCAGGAAGTGAAAACACTGTGGAGTCAACAAAGTGATGCAAACAGGAATAAATCTTTCCAGAGACAGGAGGGAAATCCTTCCAGATGACACATGGCCTTGTCCCTGAGGTGACAGTAGGCAGTGCTGTCCCTCGCTTTTCCACACCCACTCACTCTGCTCTCATCTCCCATGACAAACACGCACCAAACTGGATGCAGAATTGGTTGAGAAGGGGCCCGGCGTTCTCTCCATT
>PVJA010000946.1:69252-105635 GCA_004027025.1 Myocastor coypus
TTTTTTTTTTTTTTTTTTTTTTTTTTTTCTGAAGACAATAAAGGCTCAACTCAGGGGAATGAAAGGGCCAGTTTAATGAGAAACTGCAAACCAGGCCACAATTCACAGCGATGTGAGGACATACAGTGGAAGCGCAAAAGCAGGAGAGGGGCAAATTCGCAAACTATTCAGGAAATAAGGACAGATTTGGGCTATACCCATGGCAGGGCTGGTGTCTGCTAGGGTACTCCCAGAGCTGTGTCTTCTCTTTTCCTTTCCACCTCAGTGTCCTGAGCTGTTCCTATGCTCAGGAACAATGTTAGAATTCCTCAACGTGAGCGAATGTGAACAAGGATAGCAAGTCAGCTACGGGCCCAGCACTTACTGAGAAAAGAACCAGTGTGAGCGCTGCAGATCCTACTACCCTACAGGGAGTTCCCGCATACACCACCTGTTGTAGCTGGGACACAACAGCAAATGAGGAAAGGATGCGCCCACACGCAATGAGAACATAGTACGCAGGGCAGGATAGATTTGTGGGTATTCCTTCTGGCCCTGAAACATACAGAGGTTCACAGAGATGTGGCCAGAGAGCACTGTCTGTACATGGACTCAACAGGAGGTGCATGAAGGTGATTCCTTCTTGGCTACCTTATACCACATGGCTGTTGGGCACATGGGCATGGAGTTAGGACTTCCTGGGTTTCCATACCTGAGAGTTCTGAGGGCCAGAGCTGGCATTTATTATGTCATGCCCTGCCTCTGGCACTGCAGAGGCAAAGTAGATACCTTAGCAAAACCAGGGCTTAACTCAGCCCTATATGGGACCAGGCAGACTTCAAATAATGCTCTACTCTTGGCCCAGAAGATGAGAAATGACTACCTCTCTAAGTATAGCCCCACTATAGGTCACCAGCCTGGACCCAGTACTACCCAGGGGCAGTAGCTCTAAGCTTGTGTGTTGCTGCTGGTTTGATGGACATCTGTAATCTAGAAGATAAGTTGGGAAGGGTCTCCTGTTGGAGTTCCCATTCTTCTATATAGGGTGCAGACTTAGTCCTGACACTCCTTGGGACAAAATATCCTTTAACGACACACTCCTTTTAAAATCCATTCTGCACAGGCTCATACCTAAGCCGTCAGGTTATAGAGTTATAGCTGGCATTTCAAGTGAGTTCCTCCTATTCCACTGTTGGCAGGGTCTAAAAAATCCCTGACATGATGCTTTTGGTGCAGCCAGAAAAGATCTATGCCAGATATTTATGCTTAAATTATTAAAGTTATCTTGGTATATGCCATGGAGTACTGTAAGAGTGTTTTCTTCCCATGATAATACAATCAGTATATTGTGTTTCAATACAGTTTGGGTGTAGTACTTTAAGAAACAGAATTTTCTCAGGCTACACACATAACTCAGCAGACTTTGTGTCTGATCAGGCAAGCACAGTGAACAGAGTTTGATCCTAGCACAACATGTTGTACAGGTCCAGACCCTGGGCTCCCTGAGCAAGCCACAGAGACCAAGGATGGTGATGCATGCCTGTAATCCCAGTACTGTTGAAGCTCAAATCAGGAGAATCAGTGTGAGTCCAAGCTACATAATGAGATCTTGTATCAAATACATAAAAATAAAAAAGACAGATTTTCTTCTTGATGTATCACTTGACTGGTTTATACTCTAGTAATTTTATGGGTGAGAAATTATTTTTCTTTTAAATGGATATGAGCTCAATCATTTGGTTTTACTAAGTGAAGTTCTTAGAATGGAAATTGGGCGCTAGTCTTGAAGATTAAAAATCGATTAGTGTATTGGTGAGCTGGACCATACAGAAGCACGTACACTTTAATATTCATAAGCATTTACCCTTCTTACACAGAACTGATTAAACTGCATGGAAATACAAGTTACCTCTTTAGTAAGGCCGACGTGTTTTTCTGGTAAACAATGTGAATAACCAGAACTTCTTTTTCAGTTAGAGATCTACAGTCCTGCAGGGTGCTCTGTCTCTCTGTCTTCATCTCTCTGTCTCTGTCACTGTCTCTGTCTCTCTCTCTCTCTCTCTCTGGAAGATTCTCATTTTAGCTTAGAGTTTTTCTCTTGTATTTTTCATTTTTTGTTGCTATTGTTGCTGAGGAATGAACCCAGGGTCTTGTGCCTGCTGAGGCAGCGACCTACCACTGAGCTATGGCTTCAACACATTTTTATTTTGTTTTATTTTATTTTATTTTGAGATAGGGAATTGCTGAGTTACCAAGTTTGGACTCAAATGTGTGATCTTCCTGCCTCACTTTTCTATGTATTGGGGATTACAAGCATGTACCAACCATGCTCTGTGTGAAATTTTTAATATTTTTGAACACGAGATACAATATGTTCAATTTTTAATTGGTCCCACAAGTTAAGGAGCTAATAATGGAAGACTGGCAGTATGCTTAGTAGATGTTACTTTGTGTGTGTGTGGGTATGTGTGTGTGTGTGGGTATGTGTGTGTGTGTGGGTATGTGTGTCTGTGTGTGTACACATGCGTGTGTGTATGAGCATATGTGAATGAATGCATTAGTGTGTATGTATATGTATAGATGGTCAGAGGTATAAAATTATATTGAAAATGATGTCAAATTAAAATACTAAACAAAGGCAATTAAATTTATAGTAAAATATTTCAAAATATACCTTTCATATTTATAGCATATAGCAAAAACTCTGAAGCTTAAAATCTCACAAAAAACATTACCTAAGTTTAATGATAATCTCAACAGTGTAGATCTGAAAAAATCAGATATTCAACCAATTACTAGTTTAAATTAATGTAAAGAGCAGATTAACCTTAAACATTCCTTCTAATTTCTAAACAAACCTATGTATAGATTCAAATTTCAATAAAAATAAAAAATTAGACATTGTGATTTTTTTTTTTTTTTTTTGAGACAGGGTCCACACTATGCAGTTGAGGCTGGCCTTGAGCTCACTTTTGTAGCACAGGCTGGTCTCAAACTCGCACCGATCCTCCTGCCTCAGCCTCCCGAGTGCTGGGATTACAGGCGTGTGCCACCACGTCCGGCTCAGACATTGCGATTAATATAATTATATATATTTACATAACGTCTGTAACACACTCTATAACTATTCCTTTAATTTTAAATATTGTAAGGATTTTCTTCCTTTTAGTTTTACAAAAAATAGATTTGTGGAGGTTCTAGTAAAATGAAACCTCACTTAACATTTAGAATGTAAATCAGACTTTAAAATGTGTTTCTTTGAAAGGGAAAAGTCTTTGCCACATGTTGCTTTTTTTTTCTTTTTCCTTCAAAATGCCTATATCATATAAATAAAATCTCTGTGATGCCCACTTGACTCGACTTTGCATACCACATGGCAGGCACCAAGGGACATAATCGCCTGCTCCTCATGCCAGGTTATTTCATTTGAAAAAATAATGGAGCTCGATAAGATAAATAGATATACAAGAAAGCAAATTTGATGTAACTGCCAGGTGAAGTAATTTCCTGAACAGAATCTTAAATCTACCAAATGGCCTGCCCAGAAATGTTATTTTATACATTGTGCTAAATTTAATCTTGGAAGACGATTGTCGAATATAGAAATATGAAGCCACTGAAGAGAGTAGGGATTCAAACATGTGCCTGGAAACTTCAAAGTGTCAGAAGCCCTCTAACAAGGTATTCGCAGCCCAGGGAGTCCTGTCTGTTACTCTGGACTCATTTGAGGGAGCATCGCTGCTCACTTTGAGCTGTGCTTGACCTGCAAGCAGTTGCTTTATTGCTTTTGTTTGAATACGTTCATGTACAATAAACAATTCAAAAATGCTATGGATTAAATGCATTAATGATATTATATATTTTATATGTGATCCATAGCAATTTCTTTTCATCCAAAAGGATGAGAGCAAGTAATAAAAAAATAATAATAATAACAGAAGCCCTCCTCCCAACCCCGAAATGAAGAATGGGTCATAGGCTGGACATGCACTGAATCTGAGAACTTCCTGACTAGAAGGAATTTGTAGATATCATTAAATCCTTCAAGTATAATACCTTACACTCAGTATATTTTTTTGCATATTATAGGTACTGTTGTGATACAATTTGAACTAAATGTATAAGATTGTTTTTCCTTTCTAATCATTCTTTCTTTGTATATAGAACACAAGAGGATCACTTACTATTAAAAACATCTTTCTGCAAATTCATTCTCTAGTTCTTACCCATTTTAATCAGTAATTATACTTATTTATAAAAGAAATAAACCATGATTTAAAATGTGCTGTTAAAAGGAAAAGAAAAAATAAAGAAAGAAAAGTTTTATTTTTATAGGAAATACTATTATTCTTTCTTGGTTTTTTATTTGGTCATTTATTTATTTTTTAATTATCAAATATAGTGAAGAGGTGACCTTGGGTCAAACGACTGCATCATTTAAATGACTAAGAATTCAGCTAAGAAAAAGTCAGCTTCTAAAGTGCATTGCAAACAAGGACAGAGAGCCTGGGTGTGGTGCATTGTGGGAAAGACACACAAACTCAGGTGAATGGAAATGGTGTCTCCACAAGTCCCAGGTGAGGCTGAAAGGCTCTGCCCTTTTCCTGGGGGCACTGTGGACGAACTGCCCATACCTTTGAGCAGGACACTGAGCTCTAAAGGCTGTGCTTTGGTGGGAAGGGCAGATAATCCACCAACAGTGGGCGCAGCTGGTTATAAGTAAAGCCAGTCAACAGGTGAACAGCTGTCATGGTCCACACCCACCACCGGTGAGTTGCAGATTGAATTTCTTGGATAGTGTGCTGAGGAGTGAAGGTGGGGAAGATCCTCATTATGTGGAACAAACCATGTGGAGTGCTTTTTCCCGGTGTCTTGGTAGTAAGAGGACGTTGGAACCCTGGAAAGACGAAGCACACTGTCCTGGCACACGTGAAATGTGTGCAGAGTTAGGTCTTCTTAGCATTGAATGACCCACTCAATACCATATCAATATATCTTTCTTTAAAAGGAAAAAATAAAAATCAGTTTCTACTCTTCTTTATGTTTCTAATTATAACAAAAATGCAAAATCATCTATTTTACATATTTTTCAGGAAAAGCTACAGATTGAATTATATTGTTTTGAGGTTTTTCTTTTACTTTTTTTATATTTACCATATTTTATTTATTTATTTATTTATTTATTCATTTATTTATTATGGCCAGCTCAGCCTGCCCTGAGGGCGGGGCTGGCACAGCATGTGGTGCCAGGGATCAAACTGTGGTCCCTATGGCTGCCTAAGCTTTCAGAAGCAGGCACTTTAGACCACTGAGCCATCCTGCCGGCCCCAAGGTTTTTCTTTTAAATACTGTTCATATTTCTTAAAATTGCTATGATTACTGCAAAACTGAAATGGATGCTCAGAAATTTTTGGTAAATAAACAACCATCATGTTGATCTCATAGTAGCAAAGTTTTTATATTAAATTTGCCAATTAACAATATTAAAACATCCGTTTGGATATTTAAATAAAAACTAATGTCAGTTCTGAATTTATGCTTTTGCTTTCCTTTGAAAATAACAACTCTGAATTTAGTGCTTTAAAAAAGTTCTAAACTGTTTTAATACACTACTAATCAACATCATAGTCTTTAAGAAATACACTTAAAACAGCTGTTAAGCAAAGTGCCCTGGATAACACAGGAATTGATTTTATGATAGATATTTTCAGTGTCTGCATGACACTTTTAAGAACATGTGTATTTTCAAAATCATAAAAGGAAACTATTGGGAGAAGAAGGCCAACAGGACAGGTTTTGCTGGTTTTAAAAAATATAACTATTATTTTATTTTTCCCGAGGAAAACACATCAAGTTGTAACGATGTAGTCTAATAGCACTCAACAGTTCTTCCCACCAATTTTTGTTTCAGCCCTTGAGGACAGCAGAAATCCAGAGCTAAGGATAGTGTTCTCAGATCCCCTTGCAAACACTGGAATGGAAGAGAGAGGGACCCCGGGAGACTGCCCACACGGTTCCCACTGTGGCTTCACTCCCATGGTTGTGCAGGTAACCAATCTCCACTCCCTCTTGTGTTTTCTGTCTTTTTTTTTTTTTTTTTTTTTTTTTTTTACTAGCACTTGTTCAGTTGTTATGAGTGATGGCTTCAGTACTTGTGTGACACTCAACCCAGAACTCTTTCTTTTCAAGTCCTCACGCTTATCCCTCTGTCTTCTCCTTTGCCTTGGTCATTCATGTTCACCATAAAACACAGAGCTGTGATTTCCAATAAATGGGACACCTCTCAAATTTCAATTTCATAATTGTCTGTGAAGTTTTTTTCCCATCATTTCAACTTATTTCCTTTGTTCCTTCTCGAGAATACGGTCTGGTTTCTCTCATTTCCTTTATATCATCATGACCACTGTGCACTTCGTGTGCACACTCGGCTGCTCAACCTAGTGTTCTGCTTCCTGAGCCACTGCTTTCTTCTGGAAAACATACTCCTCATTCTGTTCCGATTTCAAAATACTGCAAGAAGAAACCTCAGATAAAGTTGGCTATGTTAAAGGAAGCAAAAGACGTATCAGCACTGACAGACAATTGTAGACTCGGTTTCCTGTTCTGCTCAAGTTCTTCTCCTCAACGACTATTTTCTTTGAAATTCCCTCTGTCTTCCTGCATTTTCTTTGCTGGTTGAAGATTGGACTTAGAACCATGCATTTGCCAGGCTGGTATTCAACCACAGAAGTACATCGTTGCCACACTCCGATTTCCTATCCATTCTGTCCTCTTCACTTTTCAATGATGCCCTTTTTCTTTCCATCATAATCAAAATGCACAGACACCAGGGGACAACTTGTGGTGCTATACTCAAAGCTGCCTATACCAGTAACTAGGAAATAAGCTTAATCAGGCTTGTAGTTTGCTTGTTTATTCACATATTGTCTTTGGCTTATACTGCAGGGTACACTATTTGGCTATTAGCGAAATTTAACTGTTAACTTCCAGTTCACAACCTAGATCAGTGATTTTATTGCCGTTTTTTTTTTTTTTTTAACAATAATGTATAGAACTTCCAGAACTCGATGAAACACACACACACACATGCACGTGCGTTTTAAATATATATTGCCTCAAAAGATTTGCTGTGTCAGTTCACTCTTAGGACTTTGGCCTCAATATGCGATTTCCAGAAAGACCTTTAAATATCCTCCTAGCATCAAATGAGTCAGTTTGTTTATTTGTCAAAATGACTCTATAATTTGCTTTTAAGGCAGATGGGATGACCCTGATTTTTCTGAGCCTTGTCCCTCAAGCTGCATTTGGGGCCTCATTTCCTGTCACCTATTCAAGGCCATGACTTGAGGAACTTTACCTTCTGTGCAACATTAACTTTTGTGATAGAATAGACGAAGTACATGGAAAGAATGAATGAACAATCATTAAGCGAGGTTCCAAGGGGAATAAGAGAGGTAGAAGAGAAGGAACAGTCAAGTAAGCTGGGAATAGGGGAAGAAAAATAGTTCTTAAGTTTGCATTCGGGCAAGAAGACAATAATTAGATATAAAAATAGAAATTTCCAACAAATCTATCTCTAGAAATCTGTAGTTTATGGGAAATTATGAGCCTGAGGGTATGTATTTGGGTTTTCAAAACCAACACAAAGGATTGGATAGCACCACATACATAGTATAAGAAAAAAGAGTTGGAGCTTCATAAAATTTATCAAATGGAAAAAAGTTTTGGCAAATAAAATGTGAAAATAGGATGCCAGTAAGAGTGGGAGACCAGTAGAAGATTTCCCAGGAATTAAAATAAGAATGAAAGACAAATATTCTAAGAAAGAAGGACGGGTTGCACTGAATGCTGCTGAGGGTACAAGCAAGAAAGACTAATACACTGTAGATGAAACCATCAAGATGATGACTTTGCAAGGAACAGTTCGTTTCTGTTTCTACTTAAGAAAGAAATCTTAAGTAGAGTAGGGAGAGTGAGATGGGGCCCCAGAAAAATCAGTGCTCCAAGGAATTGTTCTGTAAAAAAGAACTGGAAAATAATGTTTATTATTATTATTATTATCATCATCATCATCATCATCATCATCATCATCATCATCATCGTCATCATTATTATTTGAGACAAGTTCTCTCTATGTAGCCCAGCATGCCAGGATGGACTTGAACCCGTTATAAAACCCAGGCTGGCCTACGACACATGGCAGTATTCTTCCCTCACGCTCCACAGTGCGGGGCTTACAGACCTGCTCATCACACCCAGCCCATAGTCCTATTTTTTTTTCTTTTTGAGACAGGGTCTCATTATGCAGTTGAGGCTGGTCCTGAGCTCACTTTTGTAGCCCAGGCTAGTCTTGAATTCCCACCAATCCTCCTGCCTCAGCCTCCCAAGTGCTGGGATTACAGGCGTGCGCCACCATGCCCGGCAATAGTCCTAATTTCTAAGATGAAAACAAACAACTTATTATGGAGAAGATATAGGAAAGGCCCTGTTCAGAAGTTCAAGGAACAAAGCTGTCTCCGAAGAAAGACTGGCCTTAAGTCATATGCTGCTACAAATGATCAGATGAGCTCATATCAGAAACACTGGAACGGTGCCCACAGCACACAGAACATACCAAGAAACGCTTTTGGTTCCTTTCCATAACTAGAGAAGGATGGCACAACACGGAGCAGTGGCAAGCTGAAATCTGCATCTCCTGAGCAGGTGAAGGTGCCGAAGTCAATGCCGTCAGAGTCTTTGGAAGAGTATGTTATATAGCATTTCTTGAACACACATTGACACTGTAAAAATTATATTGGTTAAATAAAACAACAGCTTTAGATATCCTTGCTAAATAAACGCTGGAGGACTTTTTTTCCAAAAAGTATCTAATTGAATGAAGATGCATCCATCAGGCCTGTCTACGATTCCTATGTATTTTTGCTCAACAAGGAAACTGCAGCCCTACAGGGGCTGAGCACCAGCACTTGGGTGGTTGCCGTGGTAATGAAAAAGAACAGGAAATATATATATCTTTGCTAAGGTGGAGCAGTAATCACTGGTTGGCATGAAAGAAGCAGAGAGATCAAAGATTTGTCAAGGTTTACATTTTGGCTAAATAGAAGAATAAAGTAAATACCAAGGTGGGAGAGATTTGGCTCGGTGTGACATTAATCACATATCAAATGAGCTACTTGGCTCAACTCTACATTTTGCACTGGTCCAGATTTAATTTCAAGACAACCACCATCTATTGCAGAATTATTTCATATAAAAATTTTGAGTCTCAGCAGAGTAATTTTTTGCAATGTAAAGTAAGAATACAATGGTTTCAACTTCTAGAAGCGCCTCTATGAATAGCCATCTCACTAATTATGAGATTTCCTGTAACTAGAAGAGACAGCCAGTCATCAGAATAGTTCTATCCTCAGGCCAGGGATGGAGCAGTGGTGCAGCCTTTTCCTAGAATGTGCGACGCCCTGATTTTATTCCCAGCAGCAACAAAACAAAACTGAAGACTGCAATTTGCAAACTCATGCATTTTAAAATTTTCCTTTCCTAAGCCATTTGACTTGAGATTTATTCAGTGGTCTCAGTACATTCTAGAATTCTTGTTGGCAGTTTAGTTTCCATTCTCTATCAGAGAAGTCTACTATAAGTGAATAACTAGCCTTGTTATTGAGTACATATGTATCGCTTAGTAACAGTCACAAAAATATTATTTATACTCTAATTTTCCTTGACAACCTTTCTATGTATCTATACCTATTTTATTTTATACCTATATATAAAATGATACCACTACATATATGTTCTGTCTTTTTGCTAACTCAGTGCGATCCTGTATTTACTGCATTTTACAGCTAGCATAACTGAAGGTTATACTGATTTCTCATAGTATCACACAAGTATTAGAGCTAAATCAAGAACTGAAATACAATATCAGTCTCCTGACTGTGCAGTCTCTGCACCTTTAAAACTGACTGCTGCCCCTTGGCTATGATGCCTGGTTTAACAACTGTACTGAAAACACCCACTTAATTATTTTGCCTTCCTATAGTTACCTTTCATAAATGAACAGGAAGAAAACAACAAAATATATTCCATTTCCTTTGTTAATAGGAACCACTGAAATTAAAAAAAAAAAACATTAGATTTACAGAGGAATGAAAAAAGAATGCTGTCCCTTTGGGGGAAAATATTTCAAACTATTTAGCATTTTGGGGGAAATAACTGCATATTCAATAAGCTGAGAGCTACTAAGTGAAAGATTCAATATCCCCTTGCAATCTAAATTTGAAGTGTGGCCAGAGGCAGTATGAATAGTTCACAGAATAGTCCTCTAGCCTGAGGAATCTTAATATGTCTTTTGCAATGCAGCAGGGACAAACATACATCAATAGTAACATTTTGCCTAGATGTCACCTCACTGGGTCCTTTTAGTGAAGAACTGAGTCCAATGTAAGTTTCAGGCTATTCTAGATTTTTCCCTTGGAAAATTCTATTCTTCTGCATAGAAGTATATATGTGTGAGGTTACCACAGCAAAAGAAAGTCTTAGAAATAAAATGTATTTGGTTTTGCAAGCCCAGGATTCCTTCATACAATATGACAGAAGATGTGTTAAATCCATAAAAGTAGGGCCAGCAGATAGCTCAGCGAATTAAAGTGCCTGCTTTGGCAGATGCAGGGACTGGTGTGGATTCCCTGGCTTTCAGTGCCAGCCCCGCCCCTGGGGTGCCCTGAGATGGCAATTGAGACTGGCTGATTGAGACTCAGCATAGTGGTACACACCTGTAATCCCATCACTTGGGAGGCTGAAAGCAGGAGGATTCCTATGAGTCTGAGCTGTATAGTGAGACCCCATAGACCCTGTACTAAACTCATTTTAAAAAAATTAAAAATAGGGCCAGCAAGATGACTGAGCAGTCTAAAACACCTGCTTAGGCAAGCATAAGCAATGGTAGGGAGCATGGTTTGATCCCTGGCATCAAATGCTATGCCACTCCCACCCCCAGGGCAGGCTGTGCTGGCCACAATACTAAAATAAATGAATGAATGAATGAATGAATAAATAAATAAATAAATAAATACTTAAATACATAACACATATTTGACGCATAAGTATTTAAATTCTAACTAAAAGGAGTAGTGAAATGCCAAGTAAGTTGATCTTCATTGGTATTAAACTGGTTGCATTATCTCTACTTGATTAAGCAAAAAAAAAAAAAAAATGTCAGATATTTCCTTCCTTACAGGTCCATGAACAGGTTCTTGGACTACGTTTATGATTTTTTGTTATACACAGTATTGAGTGCTAATTATCTCAGACATCATATCCAATTCAAATTTTCTTCTTTCCTTTCTCTGCCTTCCCCTCTCTCCCCACACCCCTCCCCTTTTCTCTCCTTTTCTTTTCAAAGCACACTTGTACCATGAATCCCAGCCAGGGCTCCTAAGGATGACTGTCTTGCCTCAGCCTCCTGAATGCTTCGATTATAGTTGGGTGCTGCCACTTGCAGCTGGGGCAATCATTTTTAGGACACTGAACAGCACAATTGGGACAATCACTATTTCATGCTCTTTTCCCTAATGTAAATGTGAAACAGCTTTTGAAATGATAGGTAGCATTTTTTTAAGGAGAAGCCTCGTTTTAAAGCTACTCCTCCAGAAAGTAATAAATCAGCTGAATCAAATGTTAATGAAATGCTCTGGGCTTGACACTGAAATCAAACAGTGCATTCCAAATGAGTCCTATTTACCTTTTATTTAGTAACAACTGAGAACTGAAAAATTTTATATTTTTATTATTAATGTCCTTACTATATTGTATAATACATTTAATGAATTTCATATTTTAAGTAAAGCGGCTTATCCTCTTATTTTGCAGATGAAAATAACATACATGTGTTTTAGTAAATAAGAACTGGCACAGAGGGGAACGTGTGTTAAAAGGTTTGAACTAGAGAATGAAGGGAGCGCTCCTTCCAAATTGGGCATAGTAGGATAAACAAATGCTAACTTTGCCATAAAACCCAATAAATGGAACAGAAGAATAAGATGGTTACAGAAAGAGTGTATACACTATAAACACCAACATTCAGGGGGGGGGGGTAAGGAAATTATTGCAGAAAATAAAGAACAACAAAATAATAATTCTATTTGAAAGTGAGGAGAAAGAATGGTTGTTCATCTTCTATCATTCTTATTCTTAGAATGGGGTCTTGGATACTTATGGAACAGTATTAAATTTTTTAAAAAGAGTGACAGCAAATCTTTTACATTTTAGAATTAGTGGTTTGGACACAAGGAATGCCATGGCACTGATTTAATTCAACAAGCATTTATGTGTCCATGAGGCCTAAATGGTACATGAAGACAGACATGGCTCAGATGCTATCGCTAGGGCACATGTTTAGATGCTCTTTATATGTGAAGTCTCATGGTCTCTACTGAAATCAAACAGAAAGACTTGTGATTCTACCTTTACATGTATCCAGGAGATTTTTTTCTTACCAAAGCAAGACTCTAATATTATAATAAGAAAGTTGAAAACTTTCAACATCTTTAGGCAAAAAAAGATTAATATAGACATTATTTTCAGTGCTAGGCAAGAGCAGGGAAAGTTATAGTCAGAACAGCAAAGCTGCTTCCAGTATGCAAGAAACGGAGAAGTGCAACAAAGAAGGAAAAGCCCTGCTGGTAATTCCCGTTGTACACTACTTTAAAACAAGTAAATTGCAGAGAGGGAATGTTGAAACATGACATAATTTCATTACTTGACATCTGTTGAAGTCCCTAAATATATCTGTCCTCTTGAAAAAGTGCAATCTTTTCCTTCATTCCCTTTAAAGATTTCACGTGATTTCATCCAGTTTAGAGAAACTGATAAGGAACTCTGCTAGCAGTAAAGTCCACCTCTCCCCAAGGAAGGGCATACATTGTTCTCATCACCTAAATGGAACACAAGCCGTGTCATCATCTTAAAATATAAGTAGCATAACAAGCTAGATATGGGTGTGGCCATGCACAACACGTAATACCAGCTAATCAGCCGGTAGGATGGAGATCACAAGTTCAAGACCAGCTTGGGCAACATAGCCTGACTCTGTGTTTAAAGAAAAAAAAAAAAATTAAAGGGTTGGGTATGCAGTTTAGTAATATAATACTTGTGCAGTATTAAAGTTCTGGGCTCAAGAACAATATGACAGGGGGAGGGGAGAGGGAGAGAGAGAGAGAGAGAGAGAGAAAGAGAGAGAGAGAACCAAGTCTATATGCCATCATCAGTGAATACATGGGGGAAGAAAAGGACAAAGGAAATTGATTTGTATATGTAAACATATCCATAGCAGTGTAAGAAAATGATACAATATGTTATTTAATCTTTTTGACAAATGTTGTAATATTGACATTTCTTTGAAGGACAAACTTAATCTTAAAGGGAATGGTGGAGTCTTTGATATGTTATGAATTACAACGTCTAAGTTATCTGAGCCCAAAGTCCTGGAGATTACAAACAGACACATTGTGGTTGGCTCTAGCTTTATTACTGAATACTACTTCCACTTCCAATGCTTTGTTTCTAAGATACTCTTGTGGCATTGTGAATAAAGAAATGGGTAGAGTAGTCACATGTTCCAAGCTTATACTTAATCTGTACTTTGTAAGAGCCATCTAATTTGAGAAAATCTGGATCCCAATCTTTTTTTGGACGTAGTTCAGAGCTTCCTTTATCTGTAGTATTCAAACAGAAACCAAGAAAGTGAAAGCCATCTTCAGGAGTATTCAAACAATGTACTTGGTGTGCAAAAGGCTAAATCTGGACTGGCAGAGTTGCACTGGTGATGTGTAGCGGTGAGAAGTTTCTCCTCATGTGACTTGACATGGGGTTCCTTCACTGAATCTCTTAATTTTCTGATATGGAAGAGCATTGTTTACAAATAAAAATTATAAGAAAAAAATCCAATAGATATAACTTATCTTACTATCTACCTTTCTTAGGAAACAACCAGTCAATATTTTACTTGGAACGGTGCTCTGAGTCATATGTTTGCTTTGTTAGAATGCACAGTTCAGTTTGTTACACCTTAAGGAAACGGTCCCATAACTTATGCTTTGGTATTTGTCTCAGAGTTACGTTTTGAAGCATCGTATATTTTGATCTACTTCCTAAATATGTGTATGCTCCTTTATTTCAACTTAAAAAAAAAAAACAGTATTTTAGAGCATTGACATAATGGATAATAAAGCACAGGTCTTTAAAAAAATTATATAGAATATCTCAATGACTTAATTTTTCCCATTCAAAGATTAAGAAATAGTGATCTGGGGAGACAGCTCTGCGGTCTAATCGCCTGACTGGAAAGGACAAGGATCCAGGTTCAGTCGGCTGTACTGCATGCCATGTCGGCACCGTGCCGGACACTGAGACTGGCTGTGGTGGTGCACACCTGTAACCCAGGGCTGCGGAGGCTGAGACAGGAGGATTGCTGTAAGTCCAAGCTGCATAGTGAGAACATGTGCCAAATAAATAAAATGTTTTAAATAAAAAAATAGTGAAAGATTTGTTACTCTAAAGGCATATGATAACTAAGGAATAGTTCTATTTCTTCATGCTTACACCTGAAATCTTTTGTTCTACCATATATTGTCATTCTCACTGAACAAATCAGAATTTTTGTACTACTACTTTATAAAACCTTTAGCATAACTGAGGCTAGTTCATCACAAAATATCCTCAATATCCTCAATATATCCTCAATCCATAAAGCAAAGAACTATGAGATAAAGACGTCTTTGTCTGTTGCCTTACAAGAGCAGACTTCAGAGTCTCTGCCTACCCATCCTAGGGCAGCTCTGCGTAAGATCTAAGGAGCAGTGATACCACCATTGCATTTAAGTTGCCACGTTCCATCTAAGTTCTCTAGTAGAACCCAGGCACAGGTATCAGATTGATAATGGAATTTGACAGTGAGTTCTTAAGTTCATATCACATCGAATAATACAGGGGTAATCCTGAAAATTTTGGTTCCTACCATAGTTGACAGTAATATGAAATGAGTGCGTGTACTAAAGAATGACTACTGAAAAGTCCTGGCTTATGGAGAAAGCATGCCCATTTTGTGTTTGGTTAACGTACGGGGTAGTATATTTTGTTGAATTTGCCAACTATCGATTGATTTTATTTTGAAACTTTAAAAAAAAAACCCATGTGATTTGCTCAGCTTCATAATGATGCTTGTGCTATTTGCTGTAATTTTCTTTGTTAGAATATAATTGGCGTGAAAGAAAACTAATTTCTCAGTAAGACTGTGTCTTGTATTTATAATTATTTTTCTCAGAATAAGAGTTCTTTTCTAAATATATCATGTTAGACACTTTTCTAAGTACCTTAAGTGTGTTCTTTCCGAAGAACCTGTGAAATATTGCTACTAACCATATATTAAAGATAAGAAAACTGAGACAAAGGAGTTCCTCACAGTCATACTCAGATGCATACTAAAATCAGCATGAAAATCAGGACACTGAATTACATACCATTCTCCTCAACTGCCGCATTCACTATTTTCCCACAAAAGATGGCCTTACAAGCCTTAAATGATACTCTTCTTTCTTTAGACCCAATTTAAAAACAATTTCAATAAACATTTTCAGAATACAGCGCTGTCTCAAGCAAAGCTTCCTGCAGCGTGCACACTCTGTCAACGTTTTCCAAAGTGGAAGCTTCCTGTTCTAGCCAGGGCAGACGAATGGAAAAACCTGCTTTACATCTTAAGTATCTATCACTCATGTGGACAAAAACCAGAGATGGGGTCAACCTCTTCCTTTTTGTTGAGAAAATATGAATATTTTGGTTTAAAAATGTTATTTTTACTTTTTTCTTGGTTTATACTTAGTACTATAGCTAAATGTTAAATTGTTATTTGTCTTTAACCTCTAAAAAAAGTTAGTGCAAATAACTACAGATCATGCACCTACATGAACATTTTACCTTTTTCCTAGGGGAAATTGAAGCTCGTGATTTAACTGTGCTTGCAAAATTATTTGAGAGCCAAACGAGGCAGCATCTAAATAAAGATAAACTTATTGTCATTGTTCTCCTAAAACTTCAATGAGATTTTATCATAAGTGGTATCAACATTATTTTTATATTTTGTAGAATCAATTAAGTTTATTCATATATTTTTAAAATATGTAGAGACAATCAATTTAAATGTAGCATGTGACACCTTGAAGTCATTCTGTTGGTTTCTTGACAACTTATTAGCTTGCAAAGGCACCGCAAGAATTGCTTACTGGTGGGATCATGCGATAGTTTCATTTCTTTTTTTCTTTTTTTCTTTTTCTGTATTTAGGAAAGGGTCCCCAGGGTCCGCAGTGTCTGCAGGGTCTCGCTGTGTAGATCGGGCTTGCTCTGGTCCTCCTGTTTTCAGCCTTCCAACAGCTGGGGTAGCAGGCATGCTGTTATTCCACAGCCTGGCTCAATCCCCATCTCATGCGCCCTGCAGGCGAGGCTGGCATGGTAAGCAAGCTAGGGAATGAACCCTGCCTGCTGCACTCTGCCTAAGCAGCTGCTTTAGTCCACTGAGCTGTCAGGCTGGCCCTTCACTTCACTATTTCTAATTAAACATTCTGATGAGTAGAAATGACTCAGGCACTGTAAAATAAAGAGCTACCAATAGAATTCTGAAAAAAAAAAATGTTCCAGCTTGATTTGAAGTACATATATCTATATATCTATATCTATATACTATATAGCTATGGTTTATGTCTAGTTGTCCCCCCAAAGCCTCATGTAGTCATGGGATGGGGACTTCTATAGGTTGAGACTTGACTCATAAGTCACTGGGATTATGTGATTTAGTACTGATCAAGAATTTGAGACTTGATCCATGATCCCTGGGATTATATGTTCTAAGTACTTCTGGGACTATGGGTGTAGCCTAAGGCAGATAGGCTGAGGTGGAGAGCCTGAATGTAATTAAAGAGAGACAGAGAGACAGGGAGACAGGCTCGCGCTGGTGCTCTCTGCTCTCCTGGTTGTTCTGTTGCCTCTGTCGCAATTGTTGCTGTTCCACCACCATGAACAGCTGCTGTCTGCCATATGCCACTCAGCCTTGGAGTCGGCCGAATATGGATTGAAAACTCAAATAATTGTAAACTAATAAACCTTTCCTTCCTTCATTTTGAATGTCGGGTATTTGTCCCAGCAACAAGTAAAAAGTAACTAAGACAGAACATGGTACCGAGAGTGGGGTCATTGCTCTGACTAAACTGACTGTATGGATTATAAGCTTTTGGGAATGGCTTATGTTGGCTACAAGCAAATCACTGGAACAGTTTCGGCTAGTCTGTAGAGGAGATTCTGGTCAGATCTCAGGCCAGAAGACTAGCTTGAAGCCTGGGTATACAGAATGGCTTATGAGCAGAGACTGGAATTATTGGACAGGTCCTCTACTTATGAAGAGCTGGAAAAGCTTCAGGTGTCCTGTAGGGGAGATTCTGCTCAGACCTTAGACCAGAAGGTTGCCAGAAAGCCTGCTTGTAAAGACCAGGCTGAGGAGGTTTCTGCTGGAGAAAAGGACAGCATTGGTCATTGGATTCTGGATGATTTGTGCTATGGATTGGTTAAAAGTCTGTCAGAATTTTGCTCATGCCCAGAAACTTCGTCTAAGACTGACATCAAGCATGGTGGACTGATTCAACTTTCAAGCGATATTTCAAAGCAGCCAACTATTGGGGCGGTGGCATGGTTGTTATTGGTGGCTTTTAGCCAGATTTATGTTGAAAATCAAGAACAAAGAACCAAGAAAGATGATTTAAAATGTGAGTTTGGCTAGAAAGGAAACACCAGAAAAGCTTTGCACTGCAAAGATGGAGCTGCGAGGATCTCCATTGCTGGGAAGGAATCAGAGAATCAGAAAGATGGCCTGAGTGCATCACAAGAGGCAGCAGCTCTCCACCTTTTACAGCCTCAGAATTACAAGGGAGAGAGATTTTGCCTTGAGAAGCAAGCCACAGAGATCCGATTACCAAAATGGCGGCAGTGGCCAAACCAGGTTTCAAAATGGCGCTGGCATGGAGAATTAGCTTTTCGGAATCAAAGTCAGAGTGTTTATGAGTCCAGGCACTCGGCCCCTACTGCCAACAGAGAAAGAACCTGGCTACTGCTCCAGCTGGCAGCAAGCCTTGGCATCATCCACATAAGTGTATGCAGAATGTGGGAATTCTGAGATTAAGAAGGCTTCCACCTCGATTTCAGAAGGCCTGGGAGGCCAGGCCATGTGCCCCTGAGAGGGCAGTGTGTAAAGCTTTGTGTGAGAAGCCTGTTCAGTGGAAACCCCAGAAGTTTGGAAAATCCAGGAACATGGATCATGCAAAGAGGGAGCAAAGCTGGCCTCAGAGAGAAGCCATAGGAATTACCACCAAGAGTGCCTTAGGATTGGAGCTGCAGTGAGCCCACAATGCAGTGCAGACTTCCTTGGATGTTGCAGTTGGAACTATGAGATTTAATGTTCGCACTGCTGGACTTTGAACATGTGTTGGTCCCAGTGTTTTGTATTACTCTGTAGTTTACAACCTTTGGGATCGTAATGTTTATGTTATACCTTTGAATATTCAATATATTTAACTTTTATTTTGTACAAGAGCTCACAGATGAGAGTTTGCCTTGGACCTTGGAGGAGACTTGGGATTTGGACTTTTCAGCAATGCTCAAACTATTGGGACTTGGGCAACTCTTCCAGATGGACTAAAATGTCTTTTGTAAAAAGGGATATGTATGAGCCTTTGGGGGCCCACGTGTGGAACATTGTGGTTTTTGTCTAGTTGTCATATATATATATGTTGCAAAACATATATACAAGTATTTATACTCATCAAAGTATATAATATGGACTGTATAATTAGAAAGCTAATTCATCCTTTGATTTTACTAATTTCTTCCTTAACCCCTTTTCTTTGGTTATATGAACTAGACATCCCATGATGTCTTGGTTTGAAAGCAAACTGCCAAGATTTTTACCAGAGCTAAAATCTCCTATGAATATTCTGCATTAGGCTTGTTTTTTTCTTTAGTGATTCTAATAAAATATAAATTAAAACATGGATACTATATTTTCCACAATTCTAGCTTTTGTAATTTTGTATCATAGTAAATTAAAATGTTGTTAATTGTACTTACAAAAAAGCAATTTTAGAATTTTTCTTGCTTCATATGTTTATTACCATTTGTCTGTGTGTGTGTATATGTGTGTGTGTGTGTGTGTGTGTGTGTGTGTTTGTTTGTTTGTGTTGTTATCTACCTCTACTGGGGAAATGTTTCAATGCCTGCTATTGTATTTACTTATTAGGTATTTGTGTGTGTTGCCATGTTAACACAACATGTTCTTCTTTTGTGTGTATATATCCATGTGTGAGGAAATTGTGAAATTTCTTTTTTTATGTTGCTAGCAGATACCCACTTAATTGCAGGCTAGTGTCCCCGTTCACGAGGTGCATTATGTAAAAATACCATACCTGTAATTTTGAAGTTTGATATCATTAATAATGTTTGTAAACACGTTCCTGTATCACCTTCACCTACTGGTTTACCTTCCATCAGTGGTAGAGGTCATTTAATGCATGGGCTTTGCACAATTCACCACCAGATGGCACCCTTGCGTCTTTGAACATGCCCACAATTTCTGAACTAGTTTCATTAAGTGAACTCTTGGTTACAAACCATCAATCTGCATCACCTTCTAAAATTAAGAATTAGTAAAGAGGCAGAAAAGTATGTTACCTTGCTTAAGGGGATGTTGCGATGACTAAAGTTAGAAATGAAAGTGACGAGATCATGACCTGGCTTGAAAGATAAAGACATGATGTCACTTGTAATACGAAATCTAAAAACACTGACTTCTTAAAACTAGAGAGTAGAAAGGTGACTCTCAAGGGCTGGCGTGGTCTGGTGGGTCCTCGGGGAGATGTTGGACAGGAAGAGTTAGCTCCACAGCCGCAATCAATCCAAGGCAGATGTTGCACAACAGGGTGCCCAAAGTGAACAGGAACATATCACATTCCTGACATACTCTCATTGGACATTAAGTGTCCTCGTTAGCAAAATGAAGTAGTTATTTCAAGATGTATACATATTTCAAAGCATCGTGTTTTACATGACGGATGCCTACAATTTAATCAGTCCATTAAACATCAGATCTTTGACATTGGCTTAAAAGAAGAAGTAGAATTTAAAGTGATTAAATAAAAATAAAGTCAATAGCAGAAATAGGTATTTCTACTCTTAGCACTGGAATATTTCCACACATGTGATTTAGAGATGCTCTATCTCATAAAAACATGAGGTGGGGTGAGGAAGAGTGAAATTATAATTTTTTCACACCATTAATATTTTCTTCCTAGCCAGCAGGGCCCAATGGGTCCATACCACTTCCGTGAGTTGCATTCAGAATGAGCCACAGAGCCCAACAGTCAGCAGGGCCCAGCAAATCCACTTTGATGAGCACAGCAGGAATGAGCCAAGCACAGTAGTCAGGTGCAAGTTAGGCCCAAGTCAGTCAAGTTGGAGCCGCATAGATCCAGACCTGGTGAGCTGAGGCATACTGCTAGGTCCCATGGGGCCCACACCCAGGCCCAGACCTATGAGAGCAATCTTGCAGCAAGGAGGTGGCAGCAGGTAACTGGAATGAGTTAGTCTTCCTGGAAGACTCACGGGACATAAAGGAGAGGCATCCAGACATCCAGACAGACCACAGGGGGACTAACTTAAATACAAATTCCAAATTTAAGATCTGCTCTATTATGCAGCTATAATGTTTGCCCTTAGGGTCTGAAGTACAAACTAATCAGTGACAACAGTTTGTCAATTTCTACATTTCACCACCTGTTATGAGTATGGCATATTGTACTACTATAAATAGGAAACCATATCTTCCTTAACCATATGTTTTCCCTTAGGTCTTAATATCAGGAGGAGCTTGGGTAATAACCTCACCAAAGTCCTACACCAAACAGCAGGCAGTTCCATATTGAAACCACTATCTCGCTTTCAATGAAAAGGTAAAGCAAAATCTTGGGACACATACAGAGCAAGAATCTCTGACACAGGAGAGATACCTGAAAACCAGACTCATTACAGAGAGGCTGCTGCTCCGACTGCAGCGATACAGCTACCTACTATCAAACTTTCATAAAATGACACTGCAGAAATCCAAACAAAGAGTCCTCTCTGAAAAAGGAAAAATTTAAAAAGAAGAAGTAAAATGCATTCTCAGGCCCTGATCCTACTCAGAACAAACCAAGGAGACATCAGCATAGAAGAAACAGGAAGACACACATCTGAAATCTCTGACAGAATAACAACTGAAGTGAACTGTAGAAGGGTATACAGGAAATCAGGTCAGAAATGACATCACAAGCAAAAAAAAAAGTAGTAATAACTACAATGGAAAATTACTAAGTGTTTCTAAAGAAGACACAGATAAAAATAGAGTAGAATTGAAAAATAATGGAAACCTTGAGTGAACATGTAGGAAAGAAACAGAATACATGGAACGGATTCAAGAGATATATAATAAATTAAAAACCCCATCCCAGGGGCTGAGGAGATAGCTTAGTAGCTTAAATGCTTGCTTGCTAAGTGCAATGTCCTGAATTCAACTGTTGGTACCAAAAAACAAACAAAACAAACAAAAAAATCTCCACTACAAGTTGGCAAAACAGCTTGAAAGAAAATGAAAGTAAACTTTCAGACATTTGATGACAACACTGCACCTAATGAAAAGGTGATGAAAGAGCTCTTAAAAACAATCAGGATTCAGGCAATAATAAATCAACCGCTGCAAAACAATGCAGAGATGAACAACAAGACTAATAGATATTAATTAGAAAGAAGGGGGCAACACAAATGATATGAACAGTATATGGGCAGAGATAACGGCAGAAATCTTTCCAAATATGGGGAAACAATCTTACATGCAGGTAACCAAGGTATATAGAGTTCCAAATAATATCAAACAAATTATAACCACACAGACGTATAACAATCAAGATCCCAGAGATTCAGTACACAACCACCATACTGAAAACTGATACAGGAAAGAAAGAGATCATATTTAATGGAAAACTTATGAGAATAACATCAAATTTCTCCTCACAAATGATCCAGTCAAGACCAGCATGGAGCAAAGTATTTCGTGTTCTATAAGGAAATAAATTCCAACACAGACTGATATACCTTGCATAGTTCTCTTTCAAGTTTAATGGAGAAGTAAAACACTTTCAGGGCAAAGAACAACTAAAGAAATTCATGATACAAACCAAACCTACAGAGTGTTAAAAGACATTCTAGAAAGGGATCAAAATGATTACACTACAAACAAAATAACAAAACAAAACAAAACAAAACAAAACAAAAAAAAGCTGGGGCAGAGGAGATAGTTCTATGCCATAAGTGCCTGCCTGGCAAGTGCAAGGTCATGAGTTTGAACCCTGGTCCCGCAAAAGAAAAAAAAAAAAAAAAAAAAAAAAAAAAAAAAAAAAAAAAAAAAAAAAAAAAAAAAAAAAAAGACGATACAGTTCCAACAATAACAAAGCACAGAATCAAGCAAATTAGACATACAATTAAACACAGGAAAATAGTAGGGAACAAACAAGAAAATAATATGAGCAACACAAGTCAATACATATCAGCTGTACTCACCAATGCAAATAAACTTATTCACCAATTAAAAGGAATAGATTCCCACAGTGGATTAAGAAACAAAATCCAACAATATGCTCTATAGAAGAAAAAACATTTAACCCAGAAACAAATTCATAGGCTGAAAGTCAAAGGATGGAAAACAATACTACATGTGCCATGGTCTCAGAAAAAAAAAAGCAAGGGTAACTGTCCTGTTCAAAGAAAATCTGAACTTCAAGAATGATCAAATGAGATAAAAAAGGTCACCACATACTGGTTAGGGGAAAAAATTCAAGACAAAGACGTAACAGTCATAAACATGTATGTACCAAATGTGGGATCAGCCAAGTATAGAAGAAATTTTTTTATTTAAGACAAATTTTCATGGACATGAAAAAATCTAATGAACAATGTCACAGTTTTAATAAGGGACATTCACATCCTCCTGTCTCAGAAAGATAGGTCAAGCAGACAAAAAATTAGCAGAGGTAGAAGATCTATACCGAAACTTTGAACAAACGTACTTAATGGACATATACAGAATGTTCCATCCAAACACATCACAATAGACATTGTTTTCAGCTACACATAGAACATTGTCTAAAATACGCCACATTCAGATCCATAGATAATGCTGAAGTATATGCAAGAGAATAGAAATTCTCTTATGCATATCTGACTACAGTGCAGTTCAACTGGATACTAATGAAAATGAAACCAGAAAAACCTCATAAACATATGGAAATTAAATAACACCCCTTAAGCAACCAGTGGGTTACAAATGAAATTAAACGATATCTATAATGCAATGAAAATTCAAGCATAACTTACCCTTTTGTGGAATACAATGAAAGCAGTAACAGAAGGGAATTTATAGTGGAGAATTAATGCATTAGGAAAACACAATGAAAACAAATGAATGTACTAATACAGCAACTTAAACTTATAGAAGAGAATAGCCAACGAAGCTCAAAGTCAAAGGCAGGAGGAAGGAATAAACACTGAGGAGAGACTAATGCAATTTAGACAAAACAATTTAAAGAATTAATAAATCACATAGCTGGTTCTTTGAAAAATAAAATAAATTTTATAAACCCATACCCAATCTTGGCAAAAAGAAGAAAGAAAGAATACTCAAGTTCTAGGAATAAGGAGTAGAAAGGGAGAAATTACAAACTCTGTGGAAAATCAGAAGATCAGGAATAGCTCTTTTGAAATTCTTTACTCTCACAGAGTCAAAAACATAGAAGAAATGAACAGATTCCTCGATAGTTACAAGCTATCAAAACTGAATCTAAATGTAGAAACTCTGAATAACCCAATATCAGCCAATGAAATTTTAAATGTAATAAATAACTTACTCATAAAGAAAATCCCCAGTCCAGAGGGATTCACAGCTGAATTCTACAAGTTAGAGATCAAATCCCAATACTCCTCAAACTTTTTATTCAAAATGAAAAGAAAACAATACTCCAACAATCATTCTTGGAAATAAGTATGATACTGATAACAAAGCTGGAGAAAGCTTCAACCAAAAAAGAAAATTACAAGATAATGTCTCTCATGAAAATAGATGTAAACACACTCAATAAAATAGTAGCAAATAGAATACAGCAAATCATCAAGAAGATTATCCACTTCAACCAGGTAGGGTTATGCCAGGGATGCAAGGATGGTTCAACATACTCAAATCTATGAATGTAAAACACTATATTAACAGAGCCAAAAACAAAACCACATGATCATCTGAATAGATGCAGAAAAGGTTTTTGACAAAGTACAACACTCATTCATGATCAAAGCCCTACAGTAAAATGGGATAGTCTACAACTCAATCTCATAAAAGCCTTCCATGAGAAGCCAACAAACACCACAATTCTAAATGGGCATAAATTAAAACCTACTCTCAAATAAGGTACAAGACAAGGAAGTTCTTGTCAATTATATTGAACCACTTCTGTTCAATCTAATTCTGGAACCATTAGCTAGCACCATCAGACAAGAGAGAGAAGAATTTAAGGTATTATTTGCAGATGACTCGATACTTTATTTCGAAGATCCAAAAAGCTCCATCCAGAGGTTCGTAGAATTAATAAAGAAATTCAGTAGCATACGATACACAGTTAATACCCAAAAATCAATAGCATTTTTCTAGGCAGATAGCAAACTCGCTGAGAGAAATTAGAGAAACAATATTCTTTACAAGGGAACCAAAAAAATTAAATACTTAGGAATTAATCTAACAAAAGAAGCTAATGCTCCCTACAGTGAAAATTACAATACTTGGAAAAGGGGATTGATGAGGGTTTCAGAAAATGGAAACTTACTCCTTGCTCCTGGATAGGAAGAAGCAACATTATGAAAATGGCCATTCTCTTCTGATTGTTATACATATTTAATGAATTCCTGTCATAATATTGACAATGTGCCTCACAGATGTAGAGAAAACATTCCTGAAACTTATTTGGACCCAGAAAAGACTAGCATAGCAAAGGCAATTCTGAGCAACAAAGTCAAGGAAACAGGCATTACAATCCCTTACTTGAAGTTATACTACAATGCTACTGTGATAAAATCAGCCTGATATTGGCAAAAATAAGATAATAGTGAATAAAATAAATACAAAAATAGATCCAACGATCAATGGAATAGCCTAGAAGTTGCAAATACAACTGCAAACATACTCAGCCATCTTATCTTTGACAAAAGGGGCCAAACAGGTTCATTGGAAGAAAGATAGCCTCTTTAATAAATGATGCTGGAAAACTGGCTTTCCACATGCTGAAATCTAAAACTAGAACCCATTCTGTTACTATGCACTAAACTAAAGTCAACATGGATTAAAGATTTAAACATTAAATCTAGTGGAAGAGAAAGTAGGTGACAATCTTAAAGACATAAGGGTAGGCAGACAATTCATGAACAAAAACAAAACTGCATAGAAAATATCACAAATGGTATCTCATCTTGCTCAGTTGTTTCTGCATGTCAAAAGAAATCACCAATCGAATGAAAAGACAATGTACAAATTGAGAAAAATCTTAACCAATAATAACTCAGACAAAGATCAAAGATCTTCTACCTAGAATATGTAAAAAATTTTAAAAAGGCCTTCAAAATTTAAAGACCTAATCCAAAAATGGGTATCTGAGATTAATACACACGTTTCAGAAGAAGAAATACAAACACAAGTAAATACATGGAAAAATGTTCGAGAAATGCAAGTCAAAACAACACTGATCTATCATCTCACCCTAGAAAGAATGGCCATCATAAAGAATCGACTAATAATAAAAACTGGAGAGGCTGTAGGGATAAATGCATCCTGCCCACTGTTGGTGGCACAATAGACCGGCACACCCACTATGGACAGCATGGAGCTTTTTTATAAAACTGGAAATCCCATTCATACCAACTATTCATTCCCATTCTGGGTATTTTCCCAAAAAAAACTACAAACATCATACCATAGTGATATATTTACACCACCCATGTGTATCACAGCATAATTTGTCATAGCCAAATATTGGAAATAACCAAACTACCCATCATCTAAAGACTGGATTAAAAAAAAAAAGATTTGGTATTTTTATGTAATGAAGTATTACTCAGCTGTAAAGTATGATAAACTCGAAGCCTTTATAGGTACATGGATGCAACTAGAGGCTATACTCATAAGTGAAATAAATCAGACCCACATGTGTAAAGATGTTATTGTGTCCCTTGTGTAAAGCCTAAAAAATTAAATAAAACCTGAGAATTATAAAGTTATAGTAACACAGAAAGAAATAACTTTAGCATTAAAGAACAAAGATGAGAGAAATGAGAAAAGACAGGAAAAACAGGGAAGGGAAAATAAAAGTAAGTATATATACAGGATGGCTGAGATGATTACCCTAGTAATTTCCATCAGTTTTTTTTTTTTTGAAATAGAACTTAATGTGTAGAATTTTCACTTTGACTATCTGTATATGGTAATATTTATGATTTAAGCAATGACATTGTCGATGACAGCAATTTGTAATACACAAACCACATTTGAATACCTCTCATTTTGGTCTTATAAGTGTGTACTGTTTCTAAGTTCTTATCCATTATTATTATAGTCTCATTAAAATAATTTTTAATGTAAAAATTACAAAGATAAAAAATTAAGGTCTCTGGACAGCAAGCAGTAGTATTCAGTTTTTTTCCAATCCTGCATAACTATATCTGTTAATCTGAACAACAGATTTGACAATGAAAATAGATAAGAAGACAACCATTGTTAATTAGCTATTCTTGTTTTAGAAATCTGTAACATACATATGTTACTGTTTCTGTCCTTGTTTTTGCTATTTGTTTTCACTTTTGTTTCTACTGTTGAAAATCAAATGAAATTAAATGAATAAAAAGATTTTCTTTTCAGTGGAGAGGTATATAATTTAGGGTTCTCATGCCTCCCTTTGCAAGTCTCTCTGAATTTCAAAATAACACAGTAATACTTTTGGGCTCTGGACTGGAAGGTAAAGCATAAGTACTTTTCTTATTCTCCCAATAAAGTGTGTGTGCGCGTGTGCACACACACACACACACACACACACACACACACACCACTTTATTCTTTGTCAGAATTCCCATATATGAATACATCTGTTTAAGTCCATTCCTTCTAATTCATAGAAGCTGAAAAAATTGAATTCTTCTAATGATTTCAGCTTCCTTCTACCTTTGAAATGAATTTCTGACTTTCTACATGGTTTTTACAAAGAAGTACTTTAAAAAGGAATAATACAAATGATATTTCAGGAAGTTCGGCGATATTGATATGAACTAAAGAAATGGAAAATTTACTGGGAAACATTTATTTTGATCATAACCTTATGGATTCCATTGTATTCCATTACTAGGAAAGACTTAAGGACCTCTTGAATGGATGCAGTGAACCTTTTACACTTAAAAGAAAAATTTAAGTTTTTTTTTTTAATTTTCAACTTTATTAAGATTTGCATGCCATTATCCCATATTTTAATACAATTATCCAAACTAGATCACAGAGAAGAGAAAGTGAAATATTACAAGTGCTAATTTTCAGAAATAAAAGAACAAATCTTATTGCTAAATATGATTTACATTTTGATTAAAAGTGAGTCTAATTTTACAGCATCCTAAGTATATCACTAAAAGTTCAACTGATCATATAAAGCAGCTTGAAATTCTTATGTTATTTCTCCTAAAAAAATAAACTAAGTAGTTGCAATGGAATGATTCATGGAAAATGTTCATCTTATTGTTAGTAAAAGCAAACATAATTTAGTTTTATATGTCATTTTTGTTTGATCTGAAAAATGTGATAAAATGGGTCTTTCAGTTTTTGCTTTTGCAAAATCATTTGATAAACATAAGTGGTAGGTATCCCACATGCCCATGAGTGGGCAATTTGAACTATGTTGCTGTACAAGAGTGATTTTTCTAGAATAAACTTTTGAAGTGTTTGACAAAGTTAAATTAGAACATCAAAAATGTGGCGTTATTTATGAGTAGGGAAGACATAATGTGGAAAAAAACCAGATTAAGTACCTTTCAAACAGTAAAGGGGAAATCAGTACTGTTAAGCTTTTCAAAATGTTTTAATATTCTGTATGTGCATGTTAGCATTGAATCTATAATTCTGAATTCCTTTGCAAGAGAAGCTCAAATAGAATTTGGTCAGAGTTGTTCACCTCCTTGTAAGCTTGTGGCTTTGATGGGGCTGAATAGATAGCACAGGAAGGTTATGGGCAGTGTGTGGAAAGGAGAAATTCTAGGACTAGGACATACAACGACCAAGCAAAGAAGATAGAACCAGGTCTTGCTCAAGCAATAGGATGCTGTTGGTGTATAAGGTCAGTAACAGGTAATGGGAAAATGAGGAAAACTTGTAGATAGGGTTGCAAGATCTGATCATAGAATAAGTCACAGAGTCTAAGCAAAGACTTAGCTTTGGGCAAGCAACACAGAAAAGTCACTAAAGTTCTCTGGAGGAGAAGCGCTAGGGGTCGTCTTGTATCTTAGATTTGATTATGAGTCATGTAAAAGTTGGCTTTGAGGAAACAGAAATATATTTTAATGCCTCACAAGAAAAATTGAGGTTCAAGACTGGCTGAAATATAGTGATGCATGGATGGATTTATAGTTGAAAAGCATGAGCTGGTGGCAGGAAATATTAGGGAGAGCTGGCGTGGAAACAGAGCCAAATGTTTTAAAGCAATGCCCATGACAGTAAGGCCGTTAGGTGGCTAGATGCATGAGAGTCAATTTTTTAATCAAACTTTAAATATGAACATTTTCCTGGGCAGTGAAAAAAGAACTAATGTAACCCAGTAGCAATAAGTGCTTAGATGTGTCTTCCAAGTAGAACGTCCACTGTGGCTCCCTAACTGGAATCCTACTGCGCATGCCCAGTTCTCACCAGTAGTCATTCTTCTGCACTCAGTAGGAATTGCAAAAGGTATTCAGTAGCTAAGGATTTATGTGTTTTTTTTTTTTTTTTTTTTTTCTGTTTTTGTTTTTCTACATCCCCGTTTCTAATTTTCTTTTTCAGTTCTCCCTGGGTAATCTTTGTTAGTTTTTCTCACCTTGCTTCTTCATCTGTGGACCACAGCTCTGCTGCCCTGCGTTCTGTTTAGATGGAGCTCCTGATTATACTTTATAGGGTTCACTGATGCTCAGATATCTATACAAATTCAACCCAGCTCCAATAGCCGATTAATTTGCATGGCAAGTACCAGAAAGACCAGGCTTCTGGACTATCGAAAACACCTGGGGATATATCTAGACCCTCAATTCATCCCTAAAGATCATTGGTTCGTTTTGGTTTGGCTTTTCTTGCCTTTATGCTTCTAAGGAACCCTCATACTGTTGATCTGGACCTCTCCTTACTGAGTTGCTTATGACAGAAACCTTGTTTTACTGCTCGATGATTACGTTGGAGCAAAGTTGTTACTTTCTGTCTTTTCTCCAACAATTAGATACAAATTTGTAATGTGACAAAAGATCGTGGGGATCAAATAAAATAGCTTATAAAAGTTGTACCTATTGATTTGAATATGATCTATATTAGTCCATACTGTGAGGTTTATAATTAAACTATTTAGAAGTGCTACTCTTGCAATATATTTTGGTCAGTATTTTTTATTTCCAGGTCAGCCTGCCTGAGGGTGGGCCCAGAACAGCATGTTGTCATCTGGTACAGGGGTTGAACCACGGTCCCTGTGGTTGCCTTAGCTTGCCTAAGCAGGTGCTTCAGACCACTGAGCCATCTCACTAGCCCTGGGTCAGTTGTTTCAGGGTCATATAAAATACAACACAGAGTAAAACAGAGGCCTTATTCTATATCCAATCTCAGAAATCAACTTGGCTTTCATATTTTATTATGTATTCCTTTCCTTTTATATCTTCTAGAAGCTTGAATTTCTTAACTTATATAACACATTTGATAATAAAATATGTACATTTATAACATAGCAACAAGCTGCTATTACAGATTAAGTTCTCTCTATCCCTTACACTTGCAAAATTTTACTAATGAGAGCCATGTCACCAATTTTTAAAAATTCAACAGCTTTGATTGTCATGAAACTGTCCTACAATGGACAATGCACAGCAAAATCAAAACTCCGAGAAAGCATTTCTGCTGTTCTTCATGGCCCCAGGGGTAGAAAGCATGATTTCTTTTGATAGCTGGCCACTTTGGTATGTCCAGGGCACAATTTAATGCAAAAGGACAAGCAGCACTAGAGAGACAAAACTTATGTTCCAACTTTAGAGATCTGTCTTTCTAATGGCACAGGAAACTGCAGTCATTAAGAACTCTAGAATTAGAACTGGAGGGGATTTAAATCCCAGCTCGGATGCTTGGTAGATTTGCAACCTTGGGCAAGATAGCAATCATCTAGAACAATTGCAAAATGTACATAATGCCAATAATGCCTCTGTTTTCAAGTCTTTTTGTAAAGAATAAAGTCAGATATAGCAATTAATGAGGTTCTAACTGGTAGCAATATACAATGAACAGTATATTAATCATTAGAAATTCTCTTTCTATAGTAAATTTTGGGTTTAATTAAGTAAAAGCAGAGAAAGGAAGTAAAGATGTGAAGTAAAACATTGTAAAAGGCATAAACTAAGAAACTACTCATGAAGACAATAGAAGAAAACAAAAGCAAATTAAGCTTATAAAGATGTATTGCGAAAGACAGAAATTTCTCAGAAGTGATACTGTAATAATTTGATATTGGGCAACTTGCCCAGTGGTTCATTTCACAGCAGGAAGTCATGAGCTGGTCTAGTGATCAAATAAATCAGAAGCGAGATATGGAGCAGTACATCAGCCTTATCTGGATAGGAAATAACCAATACTTCCTTATCGCCCTGCCCCCCCCCCCATGGTTCCAGGGATTCAAGTCAGGACCCTGTGCCTACCAGGCAAGTGCTTATTCTGCTGAACTATTTCGCTGACCCTCAGTATTTGCTTAGAGGCTAACTAGCTACTTGGTAGGCTCTGGACACTGAGACCATATAGGTTGGCTCTAAATCTTAGATTACTTTCCTTCTAGTTGCATGGATTTGTACAAGTTAGTTAACCCCTCTGTTCTTGGGTTTCTCTATTTTTAAGAACTAATTAGTAATAATGCATACCAATAATACATACCTTCATAGCATGGTGTAGAACTTAAATGATTCAATAAAAGGAGAGCTCTAGATTTATGCTTATAAATTGCATTATAAGTATTAATGTTATGATTTTAAATACTATCTAGTTTCTGTGAAGATATCTAAATGATTTGATTATACATTTAAGTATATTGTATATTTAAGTAACCCATTGTTTTATTAACCTCAATTTAAATTAATTCTATGAAAGAATGAAGATTTTTCTTTTCTTTTTTCTTTCTCTTCCTTTCTTTCTTTCTTTCTTCTATTTTTTTTCAAGGTAGTTAATTTCTTGATTTTAGCAAGGCACATTTATTTTTTTTGAAAGCATGGTGAAATAACCCTCAAGCTTCTCGTGGGTGATTTTAAGAAGGCACACCTCTGGGCCCTCTTTATATTATCGCATCAATTTTAATGAGGGTAATACAGATTAAAGCAACGGCTTGAGCATAATTCATTGAATTTCATTTACAATCCATTTATTTTATTTGGGACAGGATTTCACTGTTTTCCAGGCTAGCCTTAAAGATGGAATATTCCTGTCTTAGTCTCCAGGACAGCTGGGCTTTCAGGAGCTCTGGGCACCCTCTATATGAAGAAAACCTAGTTCTGTGTAGTGAAGGACACATTTGGAAGCACCCAGGGCATGAATGAGAATCTAGTGTTTTGCGAGGGATTTGACATGTACCTGTCAGTATTCAATGTCTGTGTTCTAGCTTCCATGACTATGGACAAAGCCATTCCAAACAGGCTTTCTTTATAGGGTCTCCTACTCTGCCAAATTAAAAGTCAATTTTAGATCCTTTTTCTTGATTCTCAGTAGCATTAGACACAAGTCAACTGTGCCCACCTCTGCTCCAAACCATTGATGCACACGTTAAACTGCCCAATCCAAGGGCCTACTTGCATATGTGCATGCACCTCAGATTTAACATTGGGTAAAAAAAAAAAATGGGTTTTGTGCTGCAATCTACTGCCCCTATAATCTCACATGCTCTGAAGGTTCAGATTACTTTCACAATATTGAATGTTGGTACAGAATCAAATGTATAGTAGAGAATAGTGAAGTATTTTCCAGAAGTTTTTTTTTTTTTTTTTTCAGTACCAGCAATCAAACTCAGGACCTTGTGCTTGCATGGCAAGCACTTGTTGCACTGAGCTGTAATCCCAGCTCCCTAGTCTCACTTCTTCTCACCTATTCTTACTGTCATCACTTGGGGACGTTCCAAAATGATCACTCTGCTGGACTCATGGAGTAGCCTTTTAGTATTGTTCTTTGTTTCACTGTCTGCCTGCCTTCCCATGATGCATTCCCACCACATCCGCTAGAGGGATATTTAGAAAACACAAATCACACAATCTGTCACCTTGGTGAAACACTTCCAGTGACTTCAATTCTGAGTAATGTCCAAGCCCAGTTAAGTTGGACACTATCCATGGGAACTCACTTGACCTGTGCTACTCTCCCTGGGAGCTCATCTAGCATGGCCCCTTTTAGACACTATTTTGATCACAAAGACAATTCAGCATTCTATAGACGCACTTTGAGTGTGATGGGAGAGACAGCTTGGTAGTCTGAGTGCCTGCCTGGTAAGCACCAGGACGCAAGTGAACAATGCAGGGTGGTACATGTCTTTAATCCCTGCACTGTGGAGGTTGAGAGAAGAGGATCATGGTGTCTGAACTATGTAGTGAGATCCTATATCAAATAAAATAATAATATTTTTAAAAGTCAATATTAAAAAAGATAACTACATTGCAGTTTAACACTCTTTTACCATAAAAATAAGGTGTGATATTTTAATACGATGAACATTTTTGGATACATGAGGAAAGATCTGGACATCATAATATGGGTCCTGCCAGGAATTTCATGTCTGTAACATTAACTAGACATAATTAACTAATCATAGTTTTAATGTGGTATCTCTCTGAAATCATGCTTTTTAATGAGTATTCATTAAATCATTTTTGTTGTTGTTGTTAAAGAAGTCTCATTTGACCTTTTCTGAATTCATTGTTCTTTGAGAATCCAATTTCCCCAGTTTCCTCTCGGAGGATGTCAGGCTGTGAGTCAGCCTTCTCCACCCATCATGCTTCTCACCAGAGGGAGACAAAAGCCTGAGGATCCAGGGAATCTTTCCACTCTTGTGCGTGAAACCTTGTGCAAGCCTAGAAGTTAGCAAACAGTGAGGCTGTGCTCTATACCTTGTTTGGTTCATGTCTGTGCTCTTAATACCTGAGTGATAGAACCTTCTTATTAAATGCAAGAAATGCTTTTTGTGACAAGCATTTTATGACTTTTTTCTCCCAGTGTAAAGTCTCTCCACTTAAATAGATGGTAGAATCCTTCTTGTTAACACTTTACAGGAAATGGAGATATGACAGGGGTTTAAGTTTTAAAGTCTGCAAATGTTCATGACATTTAAAATGAAGACAGATAAAACATACTAATTTTGAAATAGAGTTCTAGAATATACAGCCTTCTTGTTTTAAGTGCTATGAACATTCATATCTATCCATCCAAAGACCCATCTTCTATTTCTTTCATCTATGGTCACTATCTTGACTATTTTCCAGAGAAAAATCTCTAGTCCCTGGTCTACTCATTCCTTTGTGTCTCTGAAGTTAGCTCTGTAACTTAATTTAAGCCTATTTAATTTTGTTCAATATAGATTTTTTTAAGTGCAGAAAATGCAAAGGTGTGTATGTACATGTGTGACAACTTGATGTATACTTTATTGATAGATTAATTAAATCTATCCAAAACTATATTGATTTATGGACAACTAAATTATTGTTCAAAAACTGATCCACTCTTCTGTGAGCACAATTCACTTTCCTAACCCTTAATCCTAGGTTTAACCCTGTGGCTTGATTTGTCCAATATATTTTAGTAGAAAGAGCACAAGTAGAAGTTTAGCAGGCTCTATCGTAGATTGTAAATTTTATACAGTTTTATGATTATTAAGGGAAGGTCCCTAACCAAGGAAAAGAAACACCTGTTGGATCCAAAGTCCAACTTTGGACTATGGGTGCGAACTTTTCATCTCAGGATGTCTTTAGATGTGCCATAAAAATAGTTAAAACTTACTGAACCTGAGGGTGGCAGGCACAATGATACAGTGGTGAATTTAGAAAATGACCTTATGTAAAAAGGTACGCATAGCACATAACCAGATTGGTTCTACTACTAATACCTGAATCAAAACTAGCGAAATTTATTCTTCCTTTGAGAAAAGCAATAATGACACTGGGACTAAAATGAATTTGAGAAGACAAATCTGATGCCTACTATTACAAACATCGAGCCCTGAAAAATGAGATGCATCACATATTTCTGATCTTCTACTTATTAATGATAAGGAATGAATATGTATGTATGCATGCATGTATGTATGTATGTATGTATATATGTATGTTTTTAAGTACTGGGGATTGAACTTAGGACCTTGTGCTTTCCAGGCAGGCACTTGTCCCACTGAACTATCCTCCTGGGCCAAGGAATAGAATTTTAATCTCAAAATCTCTTCTTCCTTGTACTCTTTTACTTGATTTAGAGTTCCTTTGGCAACTAAAATAATATAATGAAAAAATAACAATAAAGCATGTTTGAAATTAAGCAGTTACTGGCAATATCTTAATGAAAAGCTATGATAATTATAGATTACTTGGCAAGTTCTATGCACCCGCCAACAATTTATGGTGCTGCACGCCACCAAACCACAGCGAATGCACAGGGAGGCCCACTAGACTGTGACAGAAGTGCTCCTCTACCTTTCCAGGTGGCAGCACCTTACCCTTTGGGCACAGACACTCCTTGCCCTAACTAGGAGAGATCGAGCACTCTTTCTGAACTTCAGTTTCATAGCCTTAAAGTTTATTATATAAAATGACCTTGAAAGAATCGTCCAGCACCTATAATCTATGAGTCCTCATTTCAGTCAGTACTGGCCCTCATTTTCAGAGACATTTGGGGAAACCCGCCTACTAGGAAACAGAAAGAGCCTGCTTTTGCTTACCACTGGGGACAGGGGCATCTTTTACCATGACAGATGCGCACGATCCCTGCACTGAATCATGAGCTTTTCATAGGATTTCTCCTCCTCTTTGCCCTCCCTCTCCTTTCCTGCCAACTCTTAAATTTCCACAGGCTCCTCCAGTGGAACTTCTTACATTCTGCACACAAAGGTTATGTTCCCATTTCCAACTGCAGAGCCCCACTCGGCCCCAGATCGCTCTCCAAGTTCACCTCCGGAAAGCTTCCCTTGACGATCACATTAGACACCTCCATAGTGTTGCAAAAGCACATTCTGTCTTTCCATCTTAGCATTCATACTTAAAATTATTTGTTGTGAGTCCATTTGTTTCTACTGAACTGAAAGCCTAGACTAAGTTTTCTATTGTCATTGTTATTATTACTGTAATTATTATTGCTACATACCCCATTGCCTTCACAATTTCTGCATTCAAGCCAGAACTCAATGAATCACTTCAAATTCATACCTTTTAATATTCTCCTGCACTTGTTCAGATTCTGGGGGTGTAGAAACAAAGGAAGGTTCTTACAGAAGGTTGGAATAAATTGGAAGCAGCGGTTTTGTGGAGGGACTTAATGCATTAAGTGGAAAATGACCTTTTACACTAATAAAGACAAAGAAGAAGAATGATAAATCTTACATAGGGATAAGTTTTGATGAGTCACAGTTAAAAGCCATCTATAATCAGTGAGGCAGATTGAAACGTTGTCATGAAAATGTCACACGAAATATGACACGTGACTTAACTTTAAGTAGGCAAGAAAAGCACTTTAAGCTAACTCTAAATTTTTTTTTTTTTTTTTGAGACAGGGTCTCACTGTGCAGTTCAGGCTGGCTTTGAGCTCACTTTTGTAGCCCAGGCTGGTCTCGAACTCACAACGATCCTCCTGCCTCAGCCTCCCAAGTGCTGGGATTACAGGCGTGAGCCACCACGCCCGGCTAACTCTAAAATTTTAATAAAGAAAATGAAAATATATGAAGAGCAATCTAAAAACTCACAGAATGGGGAAATTAGTATGTACTCCCCGG